>PVIH01006787.1:75097-107197 GCA_004025045.1 Sigmodon hispidus | reverse complement strand
ACCACATAATTGGTCATAAAGCAAATATCAGCAGATACAAAAAAATGGAAATAATCCCTTGTAACATATCAGACCACCAGGGCCTAAAGTTAGAGTTCAACAACATCAAAACCCAAAGAAAGCCTACCAACTCATGGAAACTAAACATCACTCAGCTGAACCATCTCTGGGTCAAGGAAGAAATTAAGAAAGAAATCAACTTCTTCCTAGAATTTAATGAAAATGAATCCACAACGTATCCAAACTTGTAAGACACAATGAAAGCAGTCTTAAAAGGAAAATTCATAGCGCTAGATGCCTATAGGAAAAAACCTAGAGAAATCCCACACTAGAGACCTAACAGCTCAGCTGAAAGCCTTAGACCAATTAGAAGCAAAATCACCTAGAAGGAATAGACGGCAGGAAATAATCAAACTTAGAGCTGAAGTCAATACAATGGAAACAAAAAGAACAATACAAAGAATCAATGAATCTAAGAGTTGGTTCTCTGAGAAAGTTAACAAGATAGATAAGCCTTTAGCCAAACTAATCAAAAAACAGAGAGTGTTCAAATCAACAAAATCAAAAATGAAAAGGAGGACATAACAACAGACCCCCAGGAAATACAGAGAATTATCAGATCATATTTTGAAAATCTGTATTCCACAAAAATGGAAAACCTAGAAGAAATGGACAGCTTTCTGGACAGGTACCATCTACCAAAATTAAATGAAGATCAGATTAATTACCTAAACAGGCCTATAACCCTTAAGGAGATCGAAGCTGTCATTAAAAACCTCCCCAAAAATAAAAGCCCTGCTCCAGATGGTTTCAGTGCCAAATTCTACCAGACATTCAAAGAAGAATTACTACCATTACTCCTCAAACTATTTCACACAGTAGAAACTGAAGGAATATTGCCAAATTCCTTTTATGAGGCCACAATTACCCTAATACCCAAGCCACTCAAAGACACAACAAAGAAGGAGAATTACAGACCAATTTTCCTCATGAATATAGATGCGAAAATTCTCAACAAAATCTTGGCAAACCGTATACAACAATGTATAAAAGATATCATCCACCATGACCAAGTAGGCTTCATCCCAGAAATGCAGGGCTGGTTTAACATATGAAAAACTGTAAACGTTATCCATCATATAAACAAACTAAAGGAACAAAGCCACATGATCATATCCTTAGATGCGGAAAAAGCCTTTGATAAAATCCAACACTCCTTTATGATTAAAGCCCTGGAGAGATCAGGAATACAGGGAGAATACCTAAATATAATGAAGGCGATTTACAAGAAGCCGACAGCCAGTATCAAACTTAATGGAGAAAAACTCAAAGCAAGCCCACTAAAGTCAGGAACTAGACAAGGATGTCCTCTCTTCCCTTATCTATTCAATATAGTTCTCGAAGTTTTAGCTAAAGCAATAAGGGAACAAAAAGAGATTAAGGAGATACAAATTGGAAACGAAGAAGTGAAGCTATCTCTATTTGCAGATGATATGATTGTATACATAAGTGACCCACAAAATTCTTCCAAGGAACTGCTACAGCTGATAAACACCTTCAGCAATGTAGCAGGATACAAGATTAACTCAAAGAAATCAGTAGCCCTTCTATACACTAAAGATAGAAGAGCTGAAAAAGAAATAAGGGAAACACTGCCCTTCATAATAGCTGCAAATAGTATTAAATACCTTGGAGTAACTATAACCAAAGAAGCAGCAGACCTATTTAACAAAAATTTTAAATCACTGAAGAAAGAAATTGAAGAGGATATCAGAAGATGGAAAGCTCTCCCATGTTCCTGGATTGGTAGGATCAACATAGTAAAAATGGCAATTCTATGAAAGGCAATCTACAGATTCAATGCACTGCCCATCAAAATCCCAACATAATATTTCTTGGACCTTGAAAGAACAATACTCAATTTCATTTGGAATAACAGGAAAGCCAGGATTGCCAAAACAATTTTACTCAACAAAAGAACCTCAGGAGGTATCACCATCCCTGATTTAAAGCTATACTATAGAGCTACAGTAATAAAAACAGCCTGGTACTGGCATAAAAACAGACTTGTGGACCAATGGAATAGAATTGAGGATCCAGATATTAACCCAAAAACCTATGAACACCTGATCTTTGACAAAGAGGCCCGAAACATTCAATGGAAAAAAGATAGTATATTTAACAAATGGTGTTGGCATAGCTGGATGGAAGTGTGTAAAAAAATGCAAATAGATCTGAGCCTGTCACCCTGCACAAAACTCAAATCCAAGTGGATCAAAGACCTCAACTTAAACCCAGCCACTTTGAACTTGATAGAAAAGAAAGTGGGAAATGCACTTCTACGAATTGGCACAGGCGACCATCTCCTAAATATAACACCAGTGGCACAGACACTAAGACTAACAATCAATAAGTGGGATCTCCTGAAGCTAGGAAGCTTCTACAAAGCCAAGGACATTGTCAATAGGACAAATGGCAGCCTACAAATGGGAAAAGATTTTCACCAACCCTACAAGTGACAGAGGACTGATCTCTAAGATATATAGAGCTCAAGAATCTAGAGCCCAAAACCTTGAATAACCCAACCAAAAAATGGGGTACAGATCTAAAAAGGGAATTTTCAGCAGAGGAACTATGAATTGCTGAAAGGCACCTGAAAAAGTGCTCATCATCTTTAGCCATCAGAGAAATGCAAATCAAAACAACTTTGAGATACCACCTGACACCTGTTAGATTGGCTAAGATAAAAGGCACAGATGACAGCCTACCTTGGAGAGGATGCAGAGCAAGGGGAACACTCCTCCATTGTTGGTGGGAGTGTAAGCTTGTTCAGCCACTTTGGAATGCAATATGGCGGTTTCTCAGAAAATTGAGAATTAATCTCCCCAAGGACTCAGCAATACCACTTCTGGGTGTATACCCTAAAGAGGCACATTCACACTCCAAAGGTATTAGTGCAACTATGTTCATAGCAGGATTATTTGTAATAGCAAGAACCTGGAAACAACCTAGATGTCCCTCAACTGAAGAATGGATTAACAAACTGTGGTACATCTACACAATGGAATACTACTCAGCAGTAATTAAAAATGATATCCTAAAATTTGCAGGCAAATGGATGTTTTTGGAGAATATCCTCCTGAGGGAGGTATCACAAACTCAGAAAGATAAGCAGGGGATGTACTCACTTATTAGTGGTCTCTAAACAAACAAACAAGAAAAAAAGCCAAGCATGCCCAAGCTGCAAACCACAACCACTGAACAGCTTGGGATCAGAAACACCCTGGACTGACCCTTCGGATCCCACTACACCTAGAGGAACACCTGACTCACTCTTGAGGGAGGGGGGACAAAGCTGGATTTGCCAGGAGTGGAGACTGATCTAAGCATTATTGGGTCAGTGGGACCATAGGACTGTCTACTCCCTGCCCAGAGAGGGGATGGGGAGTTGTGGAGAAGAAAAAATGACCTGATGTGGCGGGAGGGGAAAGGGACCTTGAATGGGGATATACAGGGATGGCAAAAAAAAAAAATTCAGGGGGAAAGCTGAACACAAAGTAAACATATGTGTAGCAATCTTATTTGCATTAACACCCTTAATAAGTCAAAAATAAAAAAGTAGCCATTGCTCTTATCTGCTGGGTCATCTCTCTAGCCCGATGCTATTCTTAACTGTATCATCCTCAGATTCAAGGAACACCTATGACTATGACTATTAAAAACAAAAACAGAAAACAGAAAACAAAAAAAAAAAAAACAAGTGTCAAAGGAGATGTGGAGAAATTGAACTTTGCTGTGTTGCTGATAAAATGTAAAATGATACAGCTACTATGTGAAACCATGTAGCATGTTTTTTAAAACAAACAAAACTACCATATAATCTTGTAATTATACTTTGGATATAACCCTACAAGCTCAAAGGAGAATCCATAGCATGTGTTTGTATACAAATGTTCATAAGTAGAATATTCAAAATATTAAAAAAGAAGAAGAACCTATCCAAATGAATGGAGAGGTGAGTGGGTACACAGAATGGAATGTATCCAAGCAACGAGGCTACCACTCTGCCTGTAAAGGAAAGAAATTCTGATACATGTGGAAAATGGCGAATAGTCAAAACATGGTGTTAAGTGCAATAAGTTAAGTTAAGCACAATGGGGATAATGCTGTATGAAACCACTTATATGGAGTACTTGTCATAATCAACTTCCTAGAGACAGAAAGTAGAATGGAGTTGCCTTAGTGGAAGGAGATAAGTGAGTTTTTGTTTAATAAGTATAAAGTTTCAGTTTAAGAGGATGACAACATTTTTATATGGACAGCACTGTGTGCATATAGTTAATGCCATTGAACAGTACACTTGATTTAAAAATAATTAAAATGGTAAAATTTATGTCATTTTACCACAATGAAGCACCACTACACGTTTTAATATGCTCTGCCAAGATAATTAAGCAGCTATAGTAAAGCCAACTAGAACGGCTACTGCTCAGAGGCCCGTCAGAACATTGACTCCATGTTCTTTCAGATTCCTACAGCCTAGAATGGTGCTGAGAGCCTGAAAGCTTGAATTTTCCATGGCCAAGCAAGCATGCATGCACAAACACGCACAGAGTCTCTGGGGCCCATGGAGACACAACCTGGAAACTGGGCTTGCCAGGATTAGACAGCCAGAGCCAGCCCATGTATCACTCACCCAGAAGACAGCCCTTCATGGAGAAAAAGAACCTCATAGTCCCCTAACAAAGAGGATAATAAATTCCGATTAGCCAAGGAAGCTCCTAGTCTAAATACCAGCTAGGCTCAGCCCCTGCAAGTGGGGACGAATTATCTGAAAGGTCATCCTGGAGACACTGAACAAAGAGTCTCGAGCAGCTGGGTCCCTTAATTTGAGGAAACACTGAAGCCTTTAAAGAAGCCAGAGCTGGAGAGATGGGAACGCAGAGAGGCCTTGTGAGCACAGGGAGGATTTAACAGGAAGGGAAACACAGAGACGCGGCAGGAAGCTCTGGGCCCAGGCAGCCATGGCTCATCCAGGCCTGGCAGAAGGCCTCTGGAAGGAGCTGCATCGACTGCACTAGGCTGGGGTGGCCCTTTTTGGCACCATAATAAAACAGAATGGTTCTGATCTCAGCGATTAAAGCTTTAAAACCGCAAGCCTCGGGGAGGGAGTAGGCTCAGAGTTACGACTTGTCATCCACTCTTGAGCACTGTTCTCCAGGCTGCGGGCTGCTCACAGAGCCCAGTCTGTCTCCAGAAAATTCCAGGGCTCTCCCAGGAATCCATGGCCAAGTTCAGCCAGTAGCCTCTTGCCTGAGCCCTGTTGTCACAGTTCCCGGGTGGTAAGATTGAAAGCTCCCTGGGAGGCCCACGGGGCAGCCAGGAAGTGGTGTGCTGGCCTGGAGCCATTCTTCCCTCCAATAACCTCTCTGTCTAGAAAACCCAATGAAAAGAGAATGAAGGGACCATGTCACTTAGGTGGAAACCTGAGCAACTGATACCAAAGCCACATCATCTTTAAAACATCCTTCGTTGTCCAAGTGTCAACTGCAAGCATGGTGCCACTCCAAGACACCAAGTCAAATTCCTGAGTCTCGCTAGGAGCACGGGACTATTGGTACTGTGCATTGTTCGGAGCACAGCACTACCCAGAACCAATCACGGGCCCAGTGTTTCGTGAAGACTGTTTTTCTCATGAACTTGAATCTCAAAGCAGTTTTATAACTAGGTGGTAACTTCCACATTTTCAGCAAAAGAAAATGGCAGAGCCAAAAATGAACCTTCATCTGAACGTCTTTAAAATCTTCTCCACAAAACCTGCTAGCCCCAAAGCTGGCCTTTCACACATAAAAACTTCCCATGCCTTGCAAAATGATTCTAATTCATGCATTGGAGGCTCAGAGAAGGTTGGTGCCTTGCCAAATGTCACACTGTTAGTGGGTTCCGCAGCTGGGACTGAGATCCCTTTCTGACTGGGTCCAAAGGTAACGATGTTTCCTTCATGCCTAATATACCTTTAGTTAACAGCAAATGATCCCATGTCCTTTTGCCAATCAGCAGATGCTTTGCTCCTTCGATTTTGAAGATTAAGCCCTTAAGGAGTAGCACAGTGATTATACTGCCCTAGTGCCCCAGAAACCACAATTTACTACAGAATGAGGTGACATGAAACAAAACAGACACATCTCCAGGCCAAAGAGAGAAATTGTCTAGGTTGCACAGGCCTGAGGACTTTTATTGAGAAGATCTGAACCTCATTTAAAACAAAAAAAATCTGGTAGAATTGACTCTCTCTCTCTCTCTCTCTCTCTCTCTCTCTCTCTCTGTGTGTGTGTGTGTGTGTGTGTGTGTGTGTGTGTGTGTGTGAGTGTGTGTTGGGTTCAGTTCCCAGTCTGCGTAATAATTCCAGTTTTTTGTTAAACCAAGTAAGCTTAAGCAATGAAAATGACCAATCATTTCTTGAAGAGGAATTCTATGTCATTACCCAAAGCAATAAAAACAATGGTCTCTTTCCACAATTCATATGATCCAACAAATACAAGGATCTTTTTCTTCAGACAGAACCAAATTTTCCAAGTAATTCTCAGATGAGTAAGAATATTATTCACTGAAATAATCACATCCATCTCTTTTCCTCTTGAGAGAAATGTTGCCGATTGCAGGAACATACAAATTGAGGGAAATGGAAACCATTTTTGATATTGCTTATAGCCTTGTAATTTCAGTTCAAATGGCAGAGGCCACTTTAAGGCTTACTCATGCCTAATAGGCAGGAAATAGTTAAATCACATGGCTTGAAGAAGATCTCTGTGTTGTAAAAGAACAGTCCCCCACTTACAGCAGAAACCTGTATGCCAAAGCAGGCAGCAAGGATGGTTATCTGTAGCAAGCAATGTGAGAAAAACTTTTTTTGTGAGATCCAAGCTCTCTCAGAGTTATACACAGTAGATATTCTGGAAAAAAAAAAAAAAAAAAACTTTCCACAAATATGCCTAAGAGTGAGACCACAGCAAACAAACATCCTTTTAGATGAACAGCTGAACTCACAGGCAACTGAAGTCGCCAGGAGTCAGAGATCCAAAGAGACTCTCTGGAGCGAGGGTATGGCACTGTCTGCTCTCAATGGAGGCTCTCTGAGATGATGAGGGGAAAGGGTGGTCACTCTGGGTAATCTCAAAGCTTGGGTTTTAATGTCCCTGCTTTGAAAGGAAATTTATTTTGGGATTACTCACACTGAGCAACATCTAACTACATACAATTTACATAAAACTGTATCCATGAATAGTAACATGCACAATACATACAAAAGCCAAAAATGAGATCTACCCATTCTTGAAGAGACAATGAGGAAGCTCAGAGTTCTCTCTCTCTCTAAATTTTTATTATTTACAAATACTTTTAAGTTTAAATATACTTTAATCATATTCTTCCCCTCCCTCATGTTCTTTCAGATCCTCCCGGTTACCCACCCAACTTTAAGCTCTTTCTTACAAACAAAACCCCAATAAAACAAGAAAACAAAATAAAACTATGCTCAAAAAGAGACAACCAAACCAAATCAAAACAAATCCACCAAACTGTGCCAAATAAGAGCAGTACATACACACACACACACACACACACACACACACACACACACACACACGTGAAGTTCATTTTATGTTGGTCAACTACTCCTGAACATACAGCCTGTTCTGGGGGTGCTCGGTATACACAGTGTCACTCTATTGGAGAAAATTGATTTTCCTTCTCCCCACAGATATGACAGTTCAGTTGTTAAACTTTACTCTGGTGACTAGATTTTCATTCACTCATACAATCATTCTTTTGTAATATAACAAAATAAAATAAGTCATAGCAACATCTGCCACTTTAAAGTTGGACAAGACAAACTAAAAGAAGGAAAAGAGCCCAAGAGAAGGTGTAGAAACCAGAGACCTACTTAGCAACACACTAAAGAATCCCATAAAACACTCTGCATAATCCACATTCGAGGGCCCGGTGCAGATCTGTGCAGGCCCTGTGTAGTGACTCAGTCGCTGTGAGTTCAGATGACCTTTGCTCATCAAAACTCTCCCCTCAAAGCTCAGGGAACCCCATGAAAGGGGAGGTGGGAAGAGTGTAAGAGTCAGATTGGAGAGGGGTTAGGGTTAGGGTTAGGGTTCTAGTCTCTGGTTCTTGGTCACTCAAGCACTGTCAGGTATGGGTTACATTTTATGGAGTGGTTCTTAAGTCAAATCAGTTCTTAGGTGGTTCCTCCCACAAGCTTTGTGCCATCATTACCCTACCATGACTTGAAGAAAGTACAGCATTGTAGATAAAGGGTTTGGGGGGTGGTTTGGTGATTATATCTTTCTTTTGATAGTTTGTGGAATATCTTCCTGTACCACAGATATAGAAATACATATCCATGTTCAATATAGGTGTTGTCTTCAGCAATGACATCTTGCTGTCAGTTTCTAGAAAACAACCTATAATTTTGGCAGCAGCCTAGGTTATTTAGAAATTCCTGGTCAGGTGGTGACTTCTGCCACCTGAACCCAGGCCCTGAGACAGCCACTCGGCTTCAGTGCCAAACACAGTCTACCCAGAATGCTGCTGGACAAATAGCAGTGGGGGAACAGCTGAGTCCTTTGATTCTAGGCACACAAGAGACTCGGCTTTGGTGGGGAACACAGTCTGCACAGGCCACAGCTGGTGTAATAGTAGCAGGGAAGCAGAGGAGTTCCTAAAAGCACATCTCAGAGGTCAGAGGTCAAAAGTTGACTTTCTTCACCTGAACTGGGGCTCTGAGACAGCCACTCAGCTTCAGCAAGGAGCACAGCCCACCCAAAAGACTGCTGGCATAATAGCAGTGGGGGAACAGCCAAGTGTCTGGGTACACAGCTGAGAGGTGAAAGGTCAAGAGGTGAGGACTGGCATCATAACACTGTGACCTCACGAGAACATCTGACCCTCTGAACACATACCTGATTAATGGCCCTCAGACCAACAACTACTAAGAGCAGACCAAGAACTAACCAAGAGTGAATTGGGAAAAATATGGGCAGACAGCAGTGCAAGAATACATATAACAGTATAAAGATCAACAAGACACCACCAGAAGAAGGAAGTAGTTCTATAGCTTCAAGATCTGAAAATAACAATGAAGAGGAAGCAGAAGGAAACAACCTTAAAAACAGCTTTATGAAACTAATAGAAGCCTTAAAAGAGGATATAAAAAAATCCCTTAAAGAAATAGAAGAAAATACAAACAGAAAATTAAGAGAAAGAAAACTAAGAAAAAGAAACAAACAGGTGAAAGAAATTTACCAAGAATTAAAAATTGAAATAGAAGCAATAAAGAAGGCACAAACCAAGGCAAAGCTAGAAATAGAAAATCTGAAAAAATAAATAAATAAAGATGCAGAACCACAGAATCAAGAGTAACCAATAGAATCTAAGAGATGAAAGAGAGATTCACTGGGGTGGAAGATTCAATACTGGTAATAATACATCAGTTAAAGAAAACACTAAAACCAAAAAAGTTATAAGAGAAAATGTCCACGAAATTTGGAACACCATGAAAAGGCCAAACCTGAGAATAATTGGAATTGAAGGAGAAAAACACCAGCTCAAAGGCACAGAAAATATATTCAACAAAATCATAGAAAAAAACTTCCCCAACCTAAAGAAGAAAATGTGTATAAAGATACAGGAAGCCTAAAGAACATCAAATAGACTAGACACACATAAAAGGTCTGTTCGCCATATAATAATCAAGCCACTAAACCTACAGAACAAAGAAAAATACTAAGAGATACAAAGGAAAAAGGCCAAATCACCTATAAAGGCAGACTCATCAGAATAACACCCGACTATTCAGTGGAAACAATGAAAGCAAGAAGATCCTGGACAGATATTATATAGACACTAAAAGTGCATGTATGCCAACCTAGATTAATGTACCCAGAACAACTATCAATCAACATAGATGGAGCAAACAAGATAATTCACAACATAACCAGATTTAAACAACACCTAACCACAAATCCGGCCCTACAAAAATCCCTAGAGGGAAATCTCCAACCCATGGAAACCAGAAACACCCATGTAACCACAAACAATATGCTCACAGAAGAACACCCCCAAAAAAGGAAATACAAGCTATTACCAAAAGTGACAGGAAATACCAATTATTGTTCCATATCAATGGACTCAATTCACCTATGAAAAGGCACACCCTAGCATGATGGATACAAAAATAGAAACCATCCTACTGCTGCATACAAGAAATGCACAACCTCAAATTTAAAGACAGATACAGGCTCAGAATAAGGGTTGGGAAAAGACTTTCCAATCAAATGGCCTTAAGAAACAAACTGGTGTAGCCATTCTAATATCTAACACAATAGACTTTAAACTAAAATCAATAAAAAAAAAGACCAGGAAGGTCACTACTTATTCATCTCAGATAAAATGCACCAAAATGAAATTTCAGTCCTGAATATCTATGCGCCTAACACAAGGGCACCCACATATGCAAAAGAAACACTACTAAAGCTTAAACCTCATATCAAACCTGACACACTAATAGTGGGAGACTTCAATATCCCACGTTCACTCTTGGATAGGTCAACCAGACAGAAACTCAACAGAGAAATAAGGGATCTAGCAGAAGTTATGACCCAAATGGACTTAGTAGTTATATAATGAACCCTCTACCCAAACAAAAAGAAATATACACATTTCTCAGCACCTCATGGAACTTTCTCTAAAATTTATCACATACGAGGCCATAAAGCAAATAACTATAGATATGAAAAACAGTGAGTATAACTCCTTGTATCATATCAGATGACCATAGTCTAAAGTTAGACTTCAACAACATCAAGAATTACAGAAAGCCTACCAACTCATGGAAGCTAAACATCACTCAAATGAACTACCTCTGTGTCAAGGATGAAATTAAGAAAGAAATCAAAGACTTCCTAGTATTTAACGAAAATGAACTCATGACATACCCTAACTTATGGAATGCAATGAAAGCAACCTTAAGAGAAAAATTCATAGCACTCTATACCTACATGAAAAGACTAGAGAAATACCACACAAGAGAACTATCAGTACAGCTGAAAGTCATAGAACAATTATAAGCAAACTTACCTAGAAGGGCAGACAGCAGGAAATAATCAAAGTTAGAGCTGAAATCAACACAATTGAAACAAAAAGAACAATACAAAAAAATCAATAAATCAAAGAGTTGGTTCTTTGAGAAAGTCAACAAGATACATAAACCCATATCCCAACTAACCAAAAAGCAGAGAGAGCATCCGAATCAGTAAAATCAGAAATGAAAAGGAGGCCATAACAACAGATCCCCAGGAAATCCAAAGAATCATCATGTTATACTTTGGAAATCTATATTCCACAAAAATGGAAAACCTAGAAGAAGTGGACAGCTTTCTGGATAGATACCATTTACCAAAATTAAATCAAGATCATATTAAAGACTTAAACAGTCCTAAAACACCAAAGGAAATTGAGGCAGTCATTAAAAGTCTCCCCCTCCACCCCCCATCCCCCAGCCCTGCAAAACAAAACAAAACAAAAAAAGTCCAAGGCCCAGATGGTTTCAGTGCAGAGTTCTCCCAGACATTCCAAGTAAAGCCAATGTTAATACTCCTCAAACTGCTTCATAGAGTAGAAACTGAAGGAATATTGCCAAACCCTTTTTATGAGGCCACAATAACCCTGATACCCAAGCCACTCAAAGATGTCACAAAGAAAAAGAATTACGGACCAATTTCCCTCATGAACATTGATGTAAAAATTCTCAACAAAATTCTGGCAAACCGAATCCAACAACACATAAAAAAGTTGTTCACCATGATCAAGGAGGCTTCATTCCAGAAATGCAAGGATGGTTCAACATATGGAAAACTGTAAAAGTCATCCATCATATAAACAACTAAAAGGAAAAAAAAACATGATCATCTCCTTAGATGCTGAAAAAGCCTTTGACAAAATCCAACACTCCTCTATGATAAAAGTCCTGGAGAGATCAGGAAAACAGGGAAAATAACAAAATATAATTAAGGCGATTTATAAAAAGCCAATGGCCAACATCAAACTCAATGGAGAAAAATTCAAAGCAATAACAATAAAATTAGGAATTAGACAAGGCTGTCCCCTCTCCCCTTATCTATTCAACATAGTTCTCAAAGTTTTAGCTAAAGCATTAAGAGAACAAAAAGAGGTTAAAGGGATACAAATTGGAAAAGAAGAAGTGAACTATCTCTATTTGCAGATGAGATGATTGTATACAAAAGTGACCCACAAAATTCTACCAGGGAACTTTTACAGCTGACAATCACTGTCAGCAATGTAGCAGGATACAAGATTAACTCAAAGAAACCAGTAACCCTCCTATACACTAAAAATAAAAGCACTGAAAAAGAAATAAGGGAAACATCACCTTTCATAATAGCTGCAAATAGCATTAAATACCTCAGTGTAACTATAACCAAAGAAGTATCAGATCTGTTTGCCTAAAATTTTAAATCTCGGAAGAAAGAAATTGAAGAAGGTATAAGAAAATGGAAAAATCTCCCATGTTCCTGGATAGGTAAGATCAATATAGTGAGAATAGAAATCTTATCAAAAGCAATCTACAGATTCAATGCAATTCCCATCAAAATCCCAACACAAACTTTTACAGATCTTGAAAGAACAATACTCACATTCATTTGGAATAACAGGAAAGCCAGGATTGCCAAAACAATTTTGCTCAACAAAAGAACTTCAGGAAGCATCACCTTCCCCAACTTCAAATTATATTATAGAGCTACAGTAATAAAAACAGCTTGATACTGACATAAAATCAGAATTGTAGGTCAATGGAACCGAATTGAAGACTCTAACATTCACCCACACACCTATGAAAACCTGATTTTTGAGAAAGAGGTAAAAATTATACAATGGAAGAAAGATAGTATCTTCAACAAATGGTGTTGGCATAACTGGATGGTAGTGTACAGAAAAATGGAAATAGATCCAAAACCATCACCTTACACAAAACTCAAATCCAAGTAGATCAAAGACCTCAACATAAATCCAGCTACACTGAACTTGACAGAAAAGAAAGTGGGAAATACCCTCCAATGCGTTGGCACTGGTGATCACTTTCTAAATATAACACCAGTAGCACAGACACTAAGAACAACAATCAATAAGTGAGACCTACTGAAACTGAGAAGCTTCTGTAAAGCCAAAGACTCAGTCAATAAGATGAAAAAAAAGCCTACAGAATGGAAAAAGATTTTTAACAACCCTACAAGTGACAGAGAACTGATCTCTAAAATATATAGAGAACTAAAGAAACTAGAATCCAAAATCCTTAATAACCCAATTAAAAATGGGGTACAGATCTAAAAAGGGAATTCTCAGCAGAATAATTAAAAATGGCTGAAAGGCACTTGAAAAAGTGCTCAACATCTTTAGCCATCAGAGAAATGCAAATCAAAACAACTTTGAGATACTACCTGACACCTGTGAGATTGGCTAAGATAAAAGACACAGATGACAGCCTATGCTGGAGAGCATGCAGAGCAAGGGGAACAATCCTCCATTGTCAATGGGAGTGTAAGCTTGTTCAGCCACTCTGAAATGCAGTATGGTGGTTTCCCTGAAAACTCTGAATCAATCTCCCCAAGGATCCAGCAATACCACTATTGGACATATACCTTAAAGATGCACATTCGCACCACAAAAGCATTAGTTCACCTATGTTCATAGCAGCATTACTCATAATAGCAAGAACCTGGAAACAACCTAGATGCCCCTCAACTGAACAATGGATTAACAAGCTGTGGTACATCTACACAATTGAGTACTACTTAGCACTAAGAAAAATATGATATTCTAAAATTTGCATGCAAATGGATGGATATGAAGAATATCCTCCTGACCGAGGTATCACAAGCCCAGAAAGATAAGCAGGGGATGTACTCTTAGTGGATTTTAAAAAACAGAGAGAGAGTGGTCATTGTACAAAAGAACTCAAGGCTAGAACATAGCTAAATGACACTGTTTCTCACTACTGCATGGATGGCCTCTGTCAGGAGTATGGGGGAGGAAAGATTTGTTTTCTTTAAGAGTCTGGCCACAGGGAGTTTAATTATGCTCCAGTAAGTAAATGAGCAGCTTGAATGGGCGGTTTGTTGTTGTTGTTGTTGTTGTTGTTGTTTTTGTTTTAAATGGGGAGATCATAAGAGTGGGCATGAATCTGATTGGTCTGATAACTTAGTTTTATGAGGTGCATAATGTAAAATCACCAAATAATAAATATATAAATAAAGAAAGAAATAATTTCAAAAAAAATTAAAGAGTTAAACCAGAGTGGGAAGGAGCTGAGCAGCAGGTAGTGTTTTTGACTTTTGTAACTATGAAAGACAAGATGCTCCAAGATGGAGAGGAGAGTTGAAACCTCCCTAACTAAGATGCTCAAAGATTTGCATCCTCTCTGGAAAAGTAAACTAGAAAAAAAAGTCAAAATCCACATTGTTTGCTCCTACTTAAATTCCAGATGAGCAAACTTCTCTTTTGTGGCGATTTGGGACCCTAGGAAAACCTGTGGTTCAGACTGCCCTCAGTTTCTAGAAATGTCTGAATTAGTAAATTATCACAAAAATTAGTGATCAACAAAGTTTCTGGAAAAACAAAACTTTAAATTGCTAAAGGAACTCATGGGAAAATGTCCACCTGCATCCCCAGGTAAAGCCCACAAGGAGAAATCAACCTGTAGATACAAGGTAGATCAGACTAGCATCAGGTTAAGATTATGTTCTCCAGAACCTAAAGCAATAGAACTGTAACCTGAAACAATCTAAAGAAAAGGATGCTTGGTAGCACTTAAAGTAACTAATTAATCTAGTAAGTAGAAGCCACTAGTGAAATCTAGTATACATGGGGGCATGTCTCAGTTGGCAGAATGTCTGCCTAGCATGCCCAGGGTCATGGTTCTGCCCTCAGATCTGCATGAGCTGGATTTGGATAATCTATGCTTATACTTCCAATATTCTGGAGAGCTTCAGGCAAGAGCACCAAAAGTTCAAGTGTCATCATAGGCCATAGAAAGAGTTCAATATCAGCCTAAACTATGTGAGACATTATCTTAGAAAAAGAAAGAAAAATAAGGAGCGAGGGAGGGATAGATGGAAGGAGGGAAACAGGGAAGGAGATTGGCACCTGATTTGCAGAGCATGACTAGTGAGCTTGATGTAAGAGTAATCTTTAAATTCCTGCACCAAGGAATGAAATAATGCAAAGTATCCAGAGTCAGTGTCATTCCAACAGATGTCATATAGCAAACACATAACTATGCTCTGTGATCATAAAGGTAATGAAAATTAAAATCTACAAAAAAGAAAAAGAAATTCCCATAGTGCCTCTTTAACCAACAGCTCAGTTAAATATAACCCAGTCCTAGTACTGGAATCTTTTTTGCCTGCAAGAGACGGCCAGGTGGTATGCCATCTCCCCATTATTTGACAATTTTATTCAGATCATTTTCATACATGTATAAATTTTAGAAAACATTTAGTGCATTATGTTTGCATACTACCCCTCAAATTCCCCTAATTTTTGCTGTCTCTTCCTGTATTCTCTATCCACTTGATACCACCTTTCAGGCCCCCTTCATCCATATCTATGTATTCTATTTCCCTTTTCTAGGGAGACCTATCTGTTCTCTCTGGTCCTTTACTCTGTACCTATCTTCTATGGTTATATAGCTTTAGCTTGGTTATCATTGACTAATACTCATATATAAGTGGATACATTTTGTCTTGTGTTCATGGATCTGAGTTACCTTGGGATTTTTGTTTGTTGTTTGGCTGTTTCCCAGTTCCAAACATTTTACCTACAAATATCATATCATAATGTTATTTTTCACTGCTGAGTAATACTCTATTGTATAAACCACATTTTCTTTATTCATTCTTCTGTGGAGAGGCATCTAGATAGTTTCTAATTTCTAGCTATCATGAAGAGAGCAGCAATAAATGTGATTGAGTCTCTGTGGGAGTAAGAAGCCTCCTTTGGGTATTTGCCCAAGAATGGTATAGCTACATCTTGACATAGATTGGTTCCCATCTCCTAAGGAACCATCACACTGATTTCTATAGTGGCTGTATGAGTTTGCACTCCCATCAGCCATGTATACGTTTCTCTTACTCCACATTCTCACCAGCATGAAACTCAGCTCTCTTAATTGGATTGCAGGTAAGATATTAATGTCCTAAAATATATAGTTAGTAATTTGTACTTGTGTTGAACTTCAGTTCTAATTTATAATACCCTTATCTTCCTACAGCCTAGAAACTGAAACATTTTATAAAATAGAGTTTAGGTTTCTAATATACCTGAAATGGCTAAAAGAAGCAAATACCATCACTCATATGTGAAAATATTTTAAACCACACATGAATTTGATTCTCATATAAAAACTTATGCAATTTGAACTAACAGCATGGAGAAAAAAAAACCCAAATAAGCAATTTCACAGGGACCATGAAAAAACTAATAAACTGTTTAATAGTATAAAAAAAGATACTGGAAAAAGTTACCTTTAAAAATGAGCTAGAACTTCTATAGATAAAAAATTATAGTCATTGAAATAAAAAATCCAATCGGCAGTTGGTAACTGAAGGTGTCTTGAGAAATAAATGATGGCTGAGGGAGAGTGGGACTCTGGGCCGGGTGGACAGAGTGTACAAAAAAGATCCCACAGGTGTATGCATCAAATAAAAACAAGCACTAACAAGTAGGAACTACTTCTTATGTACAATACACCCTTGTAAATTTAAATTATGTCATATATGCCTTTATAAGGTAGAACCTAGATTCTCTATTGATGGTAAAGAAACAGAGAGGAAGCTATTGCTGTTGGGAATGTAAACTTGTACAGCCACTTTGGAAATCAGAATGGCAGTTCCTCAGAAAACTGGGAATCAATCTACCTAATGCTCCAGTAATACCACTATTGAGCATATACCCAAGGGACACATATTCTTACTCCAAGGGCTTAATTATGTTCGTAGGAGCATTATATAAAATAGCCAGAATTTGGAAACAACCTAGTTGCCCCTCAATTAAAAAATGGATTTTAAAAATTGTGCTACATTTACACAATGGAGTACTTTGCAACAGAAAAAAAAGTAACATCCTAAAATTTGCAGACAAATGGATGGATCTGGAGAATATCATACTGAGTGAGAAAACACAGACCCAGAAAGATAGATATGGCATGTATTCACTCACAAGTGGATTTTAGACATAACACAAAGGATAACCAGGCTACCACCCACAAATCCCAAGCTGCAAGGTAACAGGAGAAACTTAATGGAGACATCCATGGATTCCCCCTGGAAAGAGGAACTAGAGAAGATCTCCTGAGTAAACTGGGATCATATGAGGGAGGGAGAAAGGGGAGGTGGGAAGAGAAGATGAGAGAATGGGATCATTGAGTAGGAAAAGCAACAGAGAGGGAGAACAATGAAATAGGTATCTTGATAGAGGGAGCCATTGTTTGGTTAGAGAGAAACCTGGTGCTAGGGAAACACCCAATAACCCACAAGATGATCCTAGCTGGGACTGCAAGCAATAGTAGAGAGGGTGCCTAAACAGGACTTCCCCTATAGTCAAATAAATAACCACCCTAATTGCCATTATATAACTTTCATGTAGCAGCAGAAGCAAGATTCATAGCTAAGCACCAGGTTGAGCTCCTGGTCCAGCTGAAGAGAGAGAAGAGAGACTATATGAACAAAGGAATCAGGATCATGAAGAGGAGACTCACAGAGACTGTTAACTTGAGCTATTGGGAGCTTACAGACTCTGAAATGACAGCTGAGAAAACTTCTTGGAAAGAAACTAAACTCTCCAAATGTAGATGACAGTCTAATGGTGTGGGCAGTGTGTGGAGCCTCTAGCAGTAGGACCAGAGTTTATTCCCGGTGCATGAGCTGACATCTCGGAGCCCATTGCCTACAGAGGAACACATAACTCAGCCTTGATACTGGGGGGAGGGACCTAGGTCTATCTCAACTGAATATGCCAAACCAAATTAACTTACCTTGGGAGTCCGTGCCTTCCCTGGGGAATGAATGGGGGGATGGGGAGCGCTGGGGAAGGAGGAGGAGGAGGAGTGGTGGATATGCAAAAGAATAAAAAAGAAAAATATATTCTATAAATAAATAAAAGGCAAAAATGAAACAGAGAATGGCCTCTCTCTCTTTCTTCCTCTCTCTCTCTCCCCCCCCCTTCTCTCTCTCACACACACACACACACACACATACACGCACGCACGCACACACCAACAATAACAATAACAACAACAAAAATAATCAGGTCTGAGAATCAAGTCCAGGTTAATTTTAATCTAAAATCCTTCTTTAAAAACCATCAACTTTCTTTTACTGTTTGACACATGGAGCTAAGATCTAATTTTAATCAGGTGAGTGAGCTTACTTGACCTGACAATTGAGAGAATGCTTTATTCCTTGTGGAATGCTGATGGAGACTTTCTCAAATATGTCTTACAGCTCTCTTTCATAGTAATATTTGATCTACAGCTCAGACTGTAGGCCAGAGGATTGTGGAAGGCTTGAAGGATTAGACAGGTATCTAATGTCAGAATATGCCCTCAGCAAATCCAGATGTTCTCTAAATCTGGGAGACATGGGCAGATGTTAGTGATCTGACCTGTCATGGAAGAATCTGAAAAGAAAAAAATGCTAGAAGGTTTGGATGACTAGCAAAGCATCAGAAGACAGTGGCTGGGAGGCTTAAGCTAAGTCAGTTTCACCATGCAGTGAAATGGACTCTGAATGGACTCTGGCTTAGGAATTAAAAAGAAAATGCTCTTTTTTCCTCCTTAGTTTTTAGTATTTCTGATTGATGACCACTAACTAGCCAGAGTCCCTACAGCAAGTCTGGAAAGTGAAAATAAGTTTGCTGCTGACTAGGGTTAACACAAAAGAGGCCAGGAAGTCATCAGACTCTTCTCATGATGGGCCCAACCCAGGTTACATCTCCAGAAGGTTATAATAGGTGATAACATGTTATTAACACCTAGTGGTGGCAATAAAACTAGTAGAGTAGTTATGAAAATTCTAAAGTTTTCTAGAAACATCTCAAAGACTAAGTACTTCCTATTCCATGGTTATAAAAAATATTGGGCAATCAATGGGAGTCTCTTAGAAAAAACACAAATCACTGCAGAACTTGCAGGAAATTATTACGCTCAGTAACTTAAATGTAATGCATATGAATGAGAGTAAACTTTTTTTTTTTTTTTTGCCTTTAATCCCAGCACTCAGGAGGCAGAGGCTAGTGGATCTCTGTGAGTTCAAGGACAGCCTGATCTACAGAGTGAGTTCCAGGACAACCAGGATTCTATAGAGAAAATCTCACAAAATAATAATAATAGTAATAATAATAATAATAATAATAATAATGCAAGAAACAAGCCAGTCAGCATTGCAGAATCACTTGGGGACAGGGACACAATAGCACTGCTAAGGGAGGAAGAGTCAGTGTTCCTCAAGAGTGGTCCCTGGAAGGCTGACTATGTCCTATAACCACACCACGAGTTGTGTGCAGTATTAGTCAGACTCAATGGGTTATTTTTTTAAAAGTAGAAGTTGGGAAGTAAACATGGGTGAGCAGTCTTGGAAGAATGGAAAGTAGTGGAAGTGAATATAATTGAAATTCATTGTTAAATTCTTAAAGAATAAACAAAATATTTTATTAAAAATTGGTATTGGGGAGTGGAGAGATGGCTTTTAGAGGCTAAGAATACTTGAGACTCTTGTAGGAGAGCCAGATTCCATTCCTGGCACCCATATGGTGGGTGGCAACTTTCTGTAACACTAGTTCCACGGGATCTGACACCATCTTGTGGTCTCTGTAGGTACCACATGCAAGCGATGCACATGCATACAAAATGAAAAATATACACATAAAATACAACCAATCAATTAAAATGTATATTGGCATACTTTTTGTGACTTGGATAGTGGATCTTGGATAATCAACAATAAGTAAAATATTTATGATTATCACAGTCACATAAAAAATTATTTTGAAAGTCTTTCAAAAAGCAGTTCTCATGGTTCTCTGGAATTGATCCCATTAACCTTAAGGAGTGGGGCTACAAGGGGAAAAATGGAAGCGGGAGTAGGGAATGGTGATTGCTTACGCACAATTAACTTTTAGGTGACAGCCAGATTCTAAATTCAGAGTTCTCTGAGATTCTAAGTTTCACTGAGCTCCCAAGTATCTATTGATACTAAGTGGATAGTTGATTTGGTGAAAGCACACACATAAACTAGCTGTTTAGCTGAATCTAATACAGTGAAACGAATAAAAATATATTGAAGGTGTATAGTTTATTAATTGAATTATGCCAACAATACCACTATCAAATAAGGTTAGGAAAATATTCTATTAGTTCATTGGGAAAAGATACGAAAGAGAAAACATATATCAAACTATGTGGCATGAACAAAAAAAAAAAGAAAAAAAAAAAGCTTGCATTTTAGTGTTCTGATGTTACATGAAGCATCCTTGGCATGAATGAATGCAAGATATTCCTGTGACCTGGCAAATGTAGAAATTCTGGGATTTTCAGGAAAAAAAAATATAATTAAGCTCTGTTGTAACACAGTGATTAAAATATTGGATGGTGGAATGAGACCTGCCTGGGTTTGAATCTGGGTTGACCTATTTAATACTCATGTGACCTCAAACAAGTAACCTATTCTTTCTGTGCCTCAGTGTTCTCATCAATATAATGGAGTAATAACATTACTTCCTCCAAAGGACTATTTTGAGAGTCAAATGAATTTACTAAATTTACAGATTCACACAAGTCATTGGCAAAATAAATCAGATACCCCATTAATATTTGATTTTTTTTTTTGAGACAGTGTTTCTCAGTGTAGTCTTGGCAATTCTGGAACTGAAATGTAGACCAGGTTGGCTTTGAACTCAGAGATTTGCCTGCCTCTTCCTCCCAAGTGCTAGATAGTGTGTGCCACCACTATCTAGATCCCATTAATAATTTAAATATATACTCACATATAGCTTTACATATATATATATTCCTACTACTATTATCTCTTTAATGAAGAAATTCAAGAGCTGTCAAAGGAAAAGAGTTAGTTCTGTAGATTTCTCTCTAGTTTCTAAGCCCTTAAAAAATTGCACCCTCAGCTAAGGTGAATCCTTCATTTGTATAAAGGACTTTCATGCCAGGAACATTTTAACTAAAATCCAAACTAGCCTAAAGGACTAGAAATGCCTTTAAACACAGTTCCCTTGATCATCGTTCTCTATTTTCTTGCCATGTCATACAGAATAAATTACTTAGTATCTTAGACCTCAACTGCCTTCTTTCAGAATGCCTTGATGTATGAGTAAATATCAGTGGCTGTTCCCAGTATTGTGCCTGGTACAAGGACAAGTGTGTAGGAAATGCTATCCCCACCCCCCCATAACTCAGGACAAGAAACTATGACAACGGCACCATTCTGGAATATAGTCATTTAGTCCACATACCCTGAGCATCACAATTCCATGAATAAAGATGAGTAAAGTATGACCTCCATCCCAAAAGTGTTCATGGTCTGAATGAAGAGATAATAAATAAGCAAATAAGATCATACTGTTGAGTGTGGCAGTAGCCGGTGACCTCTGTCAAGCCATAGATGGAGCAAAGGGCAACATCCATGCTGTAATGATTTGAAAAGCAGGCAGAAGCTAGGAGCCAAGGACACTTCTAGTAGAGATCACTTCTAAGAAACAATTATGGCCTCTATTTTCATTCGTTGAAGTGGAAAAAAAAAAAAAAAGTAGGACAAGGAGACCTGAGACTATCAGAATTATTTGTGTGAATTCAGTTAGTTTAGACCACGTTTATAATGAGAAAAAAAACAGTATCAATATGACAAAGGAAGCCATAATACAGATCCAGAAGAAACTCCTAGGACATTCTAACTGACAGGGATGTGGACATCTCTGCTTTAAAGTGGTGAGTCTCAGTGGATATCGGGACACAGCGGCAGATCCAGAAGTTCCTATTCTGGAGATTCAGCCTCCTCTGAACAGCTCCAAAGGGACTGAAGTTATTTGGAGCTCCACTGTCACCACCAAAGACAACAGGAGCCCTCAAACTGCCCCCTCTGGGGCAGAAGGTGCCCAGAGGAACACTGACAAGCCACAACCAAATTTGTTTCTTTCTTCGTTTTTGTTTGGTTGCTCCTTGGGAACAGGCACAATTTGCATTGAGGTTTGCACAAAGCCAAACAGCTCCAGTGTCAAATGGGAATCCAGCAGGCTCTTCCCAAGATGTACTGTTCCTTTTGTACAGGCTGGCGACTTGGGAGAGGGGGCCCAGGACATAATGACTGTGTCTCTTGGGAAGCACATCCAGACAATGGTCTGTGTGTGAAAAGGGGAACAGATTAACCAGGACGGGGCTATCTCCCACTTGCTTTTCTTAAAGAAAGACTCTATTACCAGGAAGCAAAGCACACAGAAAAACAATGCGTAAGCTAACAGAGTATTGGCTTTCATATACTCAGAAATAACAGAACACGGACAAGCTACAACTTTCCAAATCCCCTCGAAAATCCTTTGCAGGAGCAGAGATGGTCTGTCACATCTACACTCTTTGTTTAATGCATTTGTTCTTTTGTTTGATCAAGGGGGCAGCAGTCTGTCTCATTATATTGGGGGAGCTGCATTCATCCTTTGTGCTTCCTTTTCTTCTTCTAATCTTTATTAAAATCAAAAGAGGAGCCACTCTAATCCTTCAAATGATAATTTATTTCTCAACCTACAAAGTCAGCATCTTCCCCATTATTTTAAAAACAAGTCGATGCAATGATTTTAATTAAAAAATGAAATAGAATGAACCAAAACTGCACACATACAAAATAAAAACAAAAAACAAAAAACCAAAAACCAAGCATTTGTCAGATCAACACACAAACTTGTTTACAATTTAATGGGCACCAGGGCTCCTAGCGATAGCAGATTTCAATGCACTAGAATGTTTCATTGTAGTTGGTAAATTCTCTGGACTTTCATTTGAGTCTTTGGATAGGAAAACACATCTAGAAGTCTCCTAATGAAATGCTCTGACCCTGGGAAATTTTATGCTTCCAAATGTGCTTCTGCCCATCCCCCAGCCTCCATCTCTGCCAGCCGCCTCCTTGGCTAGAAGATTCAGTGGGTTCTATTTTAGCCGGGGTTATTCATCTCAGATAGCAAAGCAGGTTTGGTTTCTGAACAAGGAGAAAAAAAGACTCTGTGTTAAGGAGACAGGATTTGGCCTGTCCGTTGGTAGGTGGAGTTGGTGAGATTGGAGGGTGATCTTTAGAAAAACAGGCAGAAGAGGAAACCCCTTGGAATAGGAGATGGATACTTTCCACCTCACAAAATGATTTTCTGGAAATGTAACTTGAACATTTGCATTCATTCAGTGTATATTTATTTATTTCTTGAGAAGCTGCTGAGTTCGAACAATAATGCCCAGAGATTAGATTTCAAGAGATGATCTTTCAAGGAGTTGACTGCAGTTCAGGCCTCACCCAGCAACAACCCCCCTGCTGCGAGGCAGGCCTTGAGAAAGAAGTCACACAGAGTCCAAGTGCACGGTTCAGTGAAGGAGGTAAGTGATGTGATAAGGGTAGTGGCGGGCATGGATGCTAATTGCTGCCTGCCGGGAGAGGCACCCCGGGAGAAGAACTTCCCTTTGAGGGACCTCCACCTGGAGACTAGAGCGAAGTTACAGGGGCATGGAGTGGGGGTGGAGAGACTCAATAGGCTTTGAAGAATAAATGAGTCTTGAGAATCTGGGTGAGAAGAAGAGCTTCCTGGCAAAGTATCCCCTGAGAACAGGCGCTGAGCTATAAGGCGCATGCGCAGCTCAGTGTGGTTGAAGACCTAGAAAAATGTGCGTGGGTGAGGGAAGGAGATGAAGTAGTAACAGTGGGCTTTCTCCTGGCTTCCTATGTATCTGTCTAACATTAAGTTAAGCCTTTGTGAGAGACCTTGAAGCATCCCGTCTGTAGTGGTTTGAATAATAACGGCCCAATAGGCTCATCTATTTGAATGCTTGGTTTTAGGGAGCTGCTGATACTTGACAGCAATTTGGAAAAGTAGTCTTGTTGGAGTAGGTGTGGCCTTGTTGGAGGAAGTGCACTTCTGGTAGGCCATGATGTCTCTTTACAGCAACAGAACATTTACTAAGACATCATCTAAATCTGAGGGACTCTCTTACAGTATACTACATACCTCTCATTGGTCTCTCCCCCACTAAACTGTGTACATCTGATTTGCTGGCTTTTCCTTCCTCTCTTGTCAGAACCACAATGCCTTGAGGAGGGACCCAGAGTCAGAGGTTCAAATTTCCAGAACTAAACTAGAATGAGGAATTAAGGCACTATTGTGTTAAAGTTAAAATGCAAAATAGAATGCATATGAGTTTAATGAGTTTGTCATCAAGCTCTTTGTGGGCCCCTGGCTGGGACATTTCAACTTGTTGCCCCAATCCCTCCTTCAGAATAAAGAATGCACCATTGCCAAGGTAGATTTCTGTTGACAGAGAGCCCCAGTTAATCTCAGCTTGGTAGAACCTGAGACAAGGTCCTATGTACCCATTCATTGGCTGACTGAGAGTGATGGCACATGCCTTTAATCCCAGCATTCAGGAGGCAGAAGCAGGCTAATCTCTGTGAGTTTGAGGACAGCCTGATCTACAAACTGATTTCCAGGACAGCCAAGGCTACACAGAGAAACCCTGTCTCAAAAAACCAGTAATAATGATAAATGACTGGGGGGATTCTAAACCCAACATGGGAAAGCTCTCTATAAGCACCATTATAGCCCTGTAGAATGGGTAGACATAATCAACAGTGTGATTTCTCCCTTTCTCCAGTCCTACATTGCCTCTTCTCTTCCAAGGGTGTTAATCTCAAGAGCCCACCACAAAAGATTTCCTCTATGCTGTTCCCTCTGTTAAAGCCCACTTCTGAGAGTACTCAGTTTCCTACAGTCCTTAAGGGACCATTGTCAGCTGACTGGCCTATCACAATCACACATAGGATGCCTAGGTTAATGATAATCTACAAACCACTAGATAAGTAAGCAATCAAAACAGAATTAACAAATTAAAAAGAGCATTTAGCTCTGCTAACTTCATACTTCCACAGTATTCTGGACACAATAAAACATACCACAGATCTTTTAGTCTTTTGGGTAGCAGTTCAAAGACACTCATTTGAAATCAGAGGGAGAATATGACTTATCTATAATACATTGGTAACTTGAGGAAATGTGTATCAGTCCTACCTACTCAGTGTTAGGAAAGCTGAAGACCATGGCAAAATCCACAAACATGAAAGCTAAAATAAAAAAATGAGATATAGAGAATCATTTTAGATGAAAGGAACAAAATTTTTTAAAATCCTTTCTGAAGATGGTTGACTAAAACTGGAGTGGATTCAGAATAAAAGTAAAAGAAGGGAACCCAAAAATGATTTTGACTGACCAGCTTTCTTCCAAATTTTATTCGGTGTCTTTATAATTTTTTCTTTTCATAATTTAAGAAGTGATTTGGATGACTTGATATCCAGTCTTCCTACCTGAGCAAGAGGGGAAGGAATCCTCAACAGTATTGGCCTGGATCTGGCTGTGACCTGCTGTCTGAAGTCTTCAGAGGCAGATTCAGGGTGTGAGATGGATGGACAGAAAACAAATGACAACTACTCACTGTGCCTTGCTTCTAGAAAAAAAAACAACTCATCTAATTTACAAGGGGCATCCATGACTTGTTACATAAGTTTGTATTCTTAGCTGCTGGAGCCAAAGCAAAACCATGTTCCATGCTCTCCTGAATGTAACACTCTAGAAACCCTATTTACCACAAAAAAAAAACACCCCAATCCTCACAAGAGCCATTCATGAGCTACCCCCTTATATATACATCACAGGCTCCTAATTCCAACTTATATCATGGCACCTGGTCTGTATGTGCTTCCAAGACTTCCTCTCACCATGATGTCCCAAGGGCCAATGAGAGTTATCATTGGAGTTTTAGTGGCTGGGTAGTTCTCTGTGTCTGGTATCATGCTAAGTTTTTACTTACTGTCTCTAGATCTTATAACAACCTAATAATTAATCATTATTCTACCTTATAAGATAAGGAAACTGGGCCTCATTGTTATAAAACCAAAACGTACAAAAATTAATATGAAAACCAAGTTTGTAATCATTATAACCATGGTCATTGCTTGGTCCTGGAGATGTTGCCATATCAGACAAAAGCCAACCTTCTATTCCCTCCACTGAAAGCCATTTCAGAAGGACAGTGTCTTCTGTCATTTCTCTAAAAAAAAATAAAAAATAAAACAAACAACAAACAAAAAAAAAATCTTTAGAATTTTTGGAGTCTTGACTTCTGCCCTATAAAGCACTTATCTTAAATATGTATCACATTGCTTGGCTAGTCCCGGAAATAAGTAGCTCACCCTTCCTTCCTCTCTCTGCACCTTGTTATACAAGGAAATTAGTGACCCACAGCAGGTGCCTGACAGAGGGCAAGGGAGAGGACATGCCAAAGGGGAAAGGACTCTGTGCAGGTGACTCTAGCTGGTGCCCCCAGAACTTGAGAGGAATGTTCTGTGGAATTTGAACTGTGGAGACACAGCCAACAGGGCTGTCTGTTCAGGCCTTTCTGTCCCCCTTGTAGCTGTATGAGATAATTATCATAGGTTAATCAGGTCAACAAACTTGCTGAGCACTGACAAGCTGGGATGCCTGAGGTTTGCTCCCTGTGGGTGAGGCCAAGAGAGCTGCCTGATCGACCAGACACAAGTCAGGGGAGTACATACAGTTGGTTGGCTGAGAAATCTGTAGAATCTAAGTTACCACACTGCTAGGTAAAGACACCTGGCCCCAACCTCTTCCACTTTCTTTCTCATTTTTATACTTTCTCTGCATTTTTGGTTTTTTAATTGTTTGGTTTTAGTTTTTAAAATTAAAATATAAATACATCCTTTTTTCCTTTGTTCCCTTTTCTCCTCTTTCCCTGGCATACCCAACCTCCTGTTCTTATTCAAATTGACGGTCACTCTTTTTAATTGTTGCTGTTGGTGTGTGTGTGTTCCTAAATATATAAGGGCAAACTATTCAGATAACAGAATTTGTATGTGTATGATTTCAGGGCTGACCACTTGGTTTTAGACTACAAATTTGAACTGTTCTTCCCTGGGGAAGAATTTCTCCCACTCTGCATTGCTTACTTTTCTATAGTTCTTTGTCTAGGGTTTGGGATACTGTGAACTTTCTGCCTTCCATGTTATCACATCTATGGTGACTTTCTTGTTTAGACAGCCGTGTTAATGAGACTTCATAGGTATAGATTCCTGACATTTCCAGGAGATATTGTACTGATTTTTCTTTGTGCTGCCAGCTCACAAATAACAACACAGAGACTTATTATTAACTGTGAAATCTTGTCCTTAGCTTAGGCTTGTCCCACTTGCTCCTAATAACTTAAATTAGTCCATATTTTTATTAATGTGTTTTACCATGCAGTCTTTACCTCTCTCCCATTCTGTGTGTCCAGCTCATTCTACATCTCAATGTCATCTCCCGTGAGCCTTGACTATCTCCTCTTCCTCTCTCTGCCTAGAAGTCCTGCGTGTCTCTCCTGCCTAGTTATTGGTCATTCAACTTTTGAATACACCAATCACAGCAATACATTTTCACCTAGTGTGCAAATATCCCACAACAAGATGCAATCTCATAGCAGACTTCCTATTCCTCTAGCTCTTATAATCTTTCTGTGTCCTTTCCTTCAATGTTTACAGGTGTGTTGTATGTGTATCAGCTGGGACTGGGCATTGTATAATAACTTATTTGCATTTTGATTGGCTATGTCTCTGCAATGTCCCTTATCTGTTGCAAAGAAAAGTTTCTTTGGTGAGGGATGAGAGCTATAATTATCTGTGGGCATGAAGACAAATACTTAGAATGTAGTTTGGAAATTTGCTCATTTGGTAAAGTGATAGTTGTAGGCTTCTGTCCAAGATCCATGACCTCCAACCCTAGGTAGCTGGTTTTACTTCTAGTGCCAGACATAAGTTCCATATTGTTGAGTGCACCTTACATCCAATTAGGTAGCTGTTGTTTACCTCCTAGATATGTGTGCTGCGATTGCCTTGTGCCATTCTGGTTGTTGTAGCCATATGTATCACACCTGAGTGGAAATACTGGTTGCTTCCTTCCCTTGGAAGCTTGCATACTGCCTTCTAGTACCATGGAGGTTAGTCCTCAATAAGAGGCTTTCAGGTCAGCAGCATCTCACATCTTCCAGGTTCTGTGTCCAAAGTGCACAGTGTTTTCAGCAATAATAACTTACCTTCAACTTCTGGGAGGTAACCAAAGGGAACAGCAATAGTCTATGTTTTAGAAGTCTTTTCAACAACACTGAACATCCACTTAAAAGGAGGTTTTTATGTCTGGTATTGGGAGTTGTGTTAGTATATGACTCTTGTGGAGATCATTGTCAGCTCAGATGGGAAATGTTAATTTAAATTATATCTTATATGTATAAACAGAGACATATATAACTTTGAGTAGAGAATAATATGATTCCTTATGACTTTTCAGACATTCATCATTATTTCACCCTCTTTGCTCTCTCTTTCTGTATTGACCTCTGTCTTCTCCCTAATCAAAGCTGCCCACACACTTTCTCCCACTTTCTCTGTCAAATCGTTTGCACCCTGCTTCCCCCCCCCTGTTGTTCCCCCAATCTCACAGTCTGTTTTACTCTCCTGCCATTTGTAGCTATCTGGATTACACACTTAAATCTGAAGGATTGGAGTTAGGAACCACATATAAGAGCGAGCAGGTCACGTTTGTCTCTTTAGGACCAGCTGCCCACTCAATGTAATGTTTTCTGGTTCCATCCACTTTCCTACACTTTTCTGATTTCAGTCTTCTTTTCAGCTGTAACACTGTCACTTTTTGAGACAGAGTCTCAAACAGCTTGTGTTATACCCCTCGCGTAACCGAGCAACTCCTCAAACTTGGCGATCCTCTTGCCTCCACTTCCCAAATGTCAAGACCAAAGTCACTCCCAGCATTCTTATTTTTCTTTTACTTTCCATGATAATATTTTTATTGATATTACCTAATATCAAGGGGGAAAGTTCAGGACTTAGAGTGTGGACAGGAATTTAAATTCCTGTTGGGACTTTTAGCAAACTGGAACACTATGGGCACAATATTTAACCCCTGCGGTGTGTGCACACTGGCGATAACGATATCCACTGCCCATTATATCTGTGTAGTGGATAATTATATTCACTACACAGAGATGTTTGAAAAATCTGAGGCGAATCCTCTCACATTGATATACCCCATCAATATTAGTTCCTCCTTCTTTTCATCCTTGTGATTATATCCTGACCTTGTTTCCCATCACTGCCAGTAGGAGCCTCAACCAGTAGCCTGGCTTATATACTAGGCAATTGTAAGAATGTCTCAAACCACTGCTAAATTAGAAGCAATGGGGACCAAGTGGTTAGGTTACTTTGGGGAAGTTGGCTTCTGTCAGCATGCATCGAATTCCTCACAGTTGTGCATGTCAGTCATTCTTAAGCCCTTCAGATACCCAGAACCTCTCAGTCTACTAAAAAGAAAGGAGCTATTAATGTCCCCCACAGAAGAAGAAAAGAGAATAGGCTTCTGTGAATGTAGGTCAGGAAGCACCAGGGAGGTAATGACTGGGTCTGCTCCGTGTTCTCTGGCCCTCCTTGGTCCTTCCATGAAAGCCTTCTGTCAGGAACCCTGCCTGGCCATGGAGTGCTCACCCTTTTTATTCTGCAAATTCCTGGATGTTACTCACTCACAGAACCATTTAAACATGTCTCATCTCTCTTCGTGTTCCTATGAATCTTCCTGACAGAACACTTGTATTCCAAGGCAATCACATTCCTCCTTGACTTCTCTCCAGGATAAGCTTATTGCCTGTCACTACTACAGGGTGGTCTTCACAGCACCCTGGAGAGTCTGGCTGCCAGTCCTCAGAGGCAAGCCCAGCTGCTCAGTGCCAAGGCAACACCAGGACACAAGCACACATTCATCCTCTATCCCACCTCTGGGCGCTGAGTAAGGTAGAGGCCATAAAGTTAGTTAGCACTAGTTCCCAGAAGAAATCAGCACAAGTTTGTGAGAGTTGTTTATAGGAAAAGTAGAGAAGTTTCTGTAATCCGATGTCTCAGAAATTTGCCGTCTAGAGATTTCTTCTAATAAATCATTGGGAAGGGTTTGGTCATTTTTCTGACTGCTCCTGAGTACAGACTATGTACTGACACATTTGGTTACTACAAATACATTTCCTTTGTTAACTATCAGCTGTTGTGTGGAGAAGCAGTAATGGCCTCATTTTGTAGATGAGAAGAGCAAAGAGTACAAGGTGGTCAGGTCCATGAACGGTTGCTTCATGAGATGAGCAGCAAGCCCAGGGGTTTACTCTTGACATCTGTGTTGCCAGTAGCTCAGCTTGCAGAGCTCGGCATAAGCAGAAGAGGGACACAAGTAAGAAGAGTGAGAGAGGACTGAAAGGGAAATGAAGAAGGGGAGAAGAAAAATCTTTAGAATGAAGTTTTCAAATAGAAAAAACTTAAAGCTGTTATTTGTGGTAGTAAAAGGAGTCTGAGCCAGCCAGGCATCATGGCACATGTGTTGAATTCCAACACTTGGGAAGCAGAGGCAAGGAGATCTCTGGGAGTTTCAGATCAGCCAGGACTACATAGTGAGACTTATCTTAAAGACAATTGAGTCAGTGCATCACAGTGTTCCATCTAGCATCTAGGTGTCTGGTGGAGGAGTGTGTGCAGAGACAGAACCATGATCCCCAGGAGGTCAGCTGCTCACCCACTGAAAAAGAGCACACAGAGAGAGCAGCAAGAGATACAGAGTTGGCATGGAGATCAGTAGGCTGCCAAGCTCCTGGGTGGTCATAGCAAAAGAGTAGAGTTTGTCTGCTTGTTTATTAGAACAGGGAAAATACACTTTGCCCTTGGATCTCACTGGACTTCAGAAGCTCCTGCTCTTCCTTTTCCCCTAAATACTCTCCTCTGTCCAGAGTTATCCTGTCAACTGTCATTACATACCTTGCTACATCATCCTTAAGCATGCTTACATAACACAAACACATTGCACAAATTCCAGTTAGCATATAATGAAGACCAAGAGCCAAATATTAGGTAAAAGCTGGAATATCAGAGAGAGGAAACAGACCACAGTCAATTCTGACCCAGCCAATTCTCAGGCCGGACAGGGTAAATGCTATCTTCAAGTGTCCTCAGCATGTCTGTTAGCTTCTACAGAATGAATGTGTTTCTGCTTTCTTCTGCCTTACATATCTTCCTTGCTCAGCTGTTTCACTTCCTGTTCAACTCTGCATCATAATCCTAGATTTAGAATTAAAGATGTGAAGTACTACTGCTGGGTGGTTAGGCCTTGAACTCACAGAAATACAGAAAGATCTCTGTCTTCTGAGTGATGGGATTAAAGGTATGAGCCACTATTCTCTGGCCTTCATGGCTTGACTGTGGGTGATTCTGTTCCCTGATATTCCAGGCTGGTTTTATTAAATATACAATATATCACCACACATACATACACACATAGATAGTCCTCTATGTGTAGTTTTGAATAAAACATTGTGGTTTTATATTTTGGACCTGAAAAGTGTAGTGGGATTCATAGGTTATTCAAGGAAGTGCTTGTTGTTTTTTTTTGTTTGTTTGTTTGTTTTTGGGTTGCACTCTTTATTTTATTTTTTTTCCTTCTTTATTTTGTATTTATCAAAAAAAAACACAGTAAAAAGAATTTAAAATGTGGAAGAGTTAACAATAACTATACAGAGGATAAGAATGATAAGCATGGCTTATCAAGGGAAGAAATACAAATAAGATTGCTACACCTATATTTTCTTTGTGTTCATCTTTCCCTCTGAATTTTTTTTTCCAT
>PVIH01006787.1:0-74997 GCA_004025045.1 Sigmodon hispidus | reverse complement strand
CAAACAAACAAGAAAAAAAAAAAAAGCCAAACATGCCCAAGCGGCAAACCACAACCAAGGAAGTGCTTGTAACATCAGACAATCCAGATCCCAGTGGGGCGTGGTCCAAATCATTAAAGACACAACCTCAAGATCACCTTCCTCTTTGCTCCTACTTTGCTCTGAGAGAAGACCAAACATCCAGCATGAGAAGTTCCGACTCTCCTAAAACTACATTAAGGTTACCTTGTATCTGTGAATGCTTGTTTAACCAAGAAAGAAAGAAAGAAAGAAAGAAAGAAAGAAAGACAGAAAGACAGAAAAAGAAAGAAAGAAAGAAAGACAGAAAGACAGAAAAAGAAAGAAAGAAAGAAAGAAAGAAAGAAAGAAAGAAAGAAAGAAAGAAAGACACCAGAAAACCAGGAACACCTATGCAGCATTGAAATGTCTCTAAGAACAGTTGATCATGGGATTCTTATCTAGAGAATGCTCCCTTGTAAACTAAAGAATAAATGGAGTGAAGGTAAAACCCAGGATACTTAATATAAAGAACAAGTGTTCAAAGGAGAAATAGTTCAAAATCGTAGTGTCCATCCCCTTTATGGGATAACATGTAGTCATTCAAAGTGAGAATTTCAGAGACACTAGTACAATTTCAGAAAATGTTTATTATTTAACAAAATATTAAAACAAAATGTGTAAAACTTAGTGTGCCATTAAATGAAATACATTCTTGAATATAGACAGAGACTGGGAGTCTGTTCATAACTAAAACCAGTTTTAAGATGACGAGAAAAAAAGGACTATTAGTTTTACATATGCTTTTCAACATTAAATATTAAACATTTAATGACAAAAGGGCAGGAACTGAAATAGATAATGCACAGACAGATATCTGGAACAACTAAGAAAATGATTAGGAAGCTATTGCCTAGTTAGGTATGAAATCCTAAAAGTGAAGTGGTGTGGATACCAGATATAAGACCCAGTAAGTGGGAATAAGTACAGAATGATTACATTTGTATTTTTGAGCCTAAAATAAGACAAAAGTAGATACTGGACCAGGAAAAATTTCAGAGATGTCACCTAGAGAGGTGTCAATTAGACATCCTTTTGGCTCTATCCAATTGGAAACAGGACTGAAAGTTTAAACCTCACCCTAAAATTCATCCTTTGTCCCCAGGTATCTGTTTGTCAAAAACATGTTGACACAGCTATCAGCATATAAGAGCTTGAAGTGACCCTTTGTATGCAAAGGGTAGATTTCATTCTAACATGTCAGTTGTTAAGACTCACCTAGATGATGGTTAGACCTGGGGTTCTGGATTTGTTTTCATATAACAGTCACATACAAGACTCCAAATCCATCGTAAAACATCTCCTTAAAACCCAGCTTCCATGGGTTAGAGAGCCAGGTAACATTTGCCAGATGATTTTGGTTTAATACCTCAAAAGTTAGTTCAATCAAGCCATCAGCAGGCATGGGGCTCATGGGAGATGGGACGGTATCCAAGATCATTCACATGACCATTGGAAGGTCCCATGTCCTTAGTGCCTGTTAGTCAATGACATCACTTCTTAGCTTTCTAGATTTCTCCTTTAAATGATTTAAAGCAAGGGATGGGGAGGGAAAGAGTGTTACACTTTTGTATAAAATAACCTTGGAATAACATTCTACTGTTTCTCTTATATTTCATGTGTCAGATGGAAAAAAGATACAACCCACAGTCAATGGAGAAAATCATATAAGGGAATGGATAGGAAGGAATCCTGGTGGGAATGGAGCACAGTTTGGAGGCTGCCTGCCTCTGTGTAATAGAATAGCAGGTATTCTCTACCATTACCGCTTGGCCATCTGTGCCATCTACTACTTACACATTAGGAAAATGTGGATGGACTCAGTAATACTAAGCTCAGAGTGTCAATAATGTTCCCCTTTGTGGCAGTTTGAATGAGAATGGCTCCACAGGCTCATATGTTCGAATGTTTGATCTCTGGTTGGTGTAATTGTTGAGAAGGATTAGGAGGTGTGGTTTTGTTGGACATACTCACTGGGAGAGGTCTTGGTTTCCAAAGCTTGTGCTCTTTCCAGTTAGTTCTCTCTTTCTCCCTCTCTCTCTCTCCCTCCCTGTCTTCCCCCCCCCATGATTATGGATGTAAGAACCCAGCTAGTGCTCCAGCCCCAAGCCTACCTGAATGTTTATATGCTTCCTGCCATGATGGCCATGATTCACCCTCTGAAATTGTAGTCCCAATAAATCCTTTCTTCTGTGAGTTTTCTCTCCACAGCCATTGAAAGGGAGTTGAGAAAGCTTTCCTCCCTCTCCCCCTTGTACCAGATATAACTAATCACTCACTCTCCTGCCAAATGGATATTAGACATGACTAATCATTCAAAACTCTTTCCTACTCAGCCAGGATGTTTCTCTCAAAATCTCCCTCTCTCTAAATTCCTCCAGTAGAGTCCTCAAGCACTGCAATCTACTGTTTGTTGCTGATCCAATTCCACCGTCTCTGAAATCAGGGAGGCAGAGCTGAAGCACAGATTGTGATTATGGTCACTATCCATGTCAGTTTTCCTCGTCTTCACTACCTGCCTTTCAACAAGGTGTTTTTCACATCTATTTGTATCCTATATAACACAGCTTAACAATTCTAAACTTGTCTGCTTGTGCATGTGTGTGTATGTGTGTCCATGAGTGTACTTGCGTGTGTTTAAGCATTCCAGCATTTTCTGTTGATTAGAAACAAAACCATAAGTCCAGCCTATATTCACATGTATGTACGCACACATTTTTAATGCATATGCATATAGTTTCATCTTTATTCGGAAGAAAATCATATCATTCTCACCCCAACCCTGTCAGTCCCAATCAGTGTGAGAGTTCCTGGAGTCCAGCATATGCAAAGTGCCCAGAGAAACATTCTGAAATGTAGAGGATCAAAGATGAGGTACTCATCATCTGAACCACACTCTAACACTAAGCAAAATCTGGGATGTCAGGTGCCATAAACATTTGATGAATGACTACATGAGTGAATGATGAAATGAATGAAATTAGCTCCTTTGCTTATTTAAGTAGCTTGTCAAGGGTCTTGCCACCCATCATCCTTTTGTGAACTTAATTTTTTTCTCTTTCAATTAATTGAATGTTAAAATTAAATTATTTTTAAAGCGAAGGCATAATTTGCTATCATAAATTGAAAAGCATTCTTTCTAATTGATGTATGTCATTTATTTTAGAATATCCATAAACCTCCATTGAAATCTAGAAGTCATTGTGCATCGCGTTTGGAATGAGCGCACTGTGATAAACAAATGACTGTGAAATCCCTAGCATGTGTTCCTGTTTGGGACCTCATAGATGGCTCAAGAGGCCCTTTAGAGAGCCAGGGGCAGTGCTTGCCAGAAGGAGCCTGGCAAGAGTAATTGGTCTCCTGAACCCTGGGGAGAGATTATTGTAAAGTCTGTGAAATATCAGTCGGATTGGAAGAGGCGTGGTTGAGGCGGTGGCAGATGAGAATCCATTAAAATATTCTTTGGGGAGGCTGCTCTCGCCCCTTGCCAGCATGCCAGTCACATTTGCTCGTTACCCATTCATCCAACACCTTTTCACTTACTACCACGTGCCCGATTCTGAACTGCGTTCCATAGAGAACAAAAAGAATAAGACACAATTCTTGTCCATCAAGAGCTCAAAATCCAGCAGAGTAGTGAGGAGGGCAACAATAAACAATCCTTCTGACACCAGAGAGGTCTCTAACTGGGGCATGTGCAAGATGCCCAAGATACTGCCTATGAAAGTGCCCCTACTCCCCCCCTCCCCCCGGCCAGGGTGAACAAAGATGGTGTCACCTGCTCCTTGTTACAAAGACCAGAAATATAAGAGCACTTGGAGCAGAAACAGCATGAGCAAAGACCTCAGAGATACAAGGTAGTGAGGAAGACACATGTGTGGCTGTGATGTGAAGGTCTGGTGGACCGTGTCAGTCAGTATGGAGAAGGGAGTGGAAGGAGATACAGCGGATGAGGCTGATGATGAAAGCATGTGTGCTGCAGAGTCTGCTCAAGGAGACCAGCGTTTCTGCTTCTGGTGAAGAAAGCCATCGAAGGATTCAAAGCAGAAGAGCAGACTTACTGGTTCTCCATTTTAGAAAAGCACCTGTTGTAAACGCATTACCAGGAGAGGCTAGTTCACTGTTCTCACTGTGCAGTGGTCCCTGTGGGCTGCCCCACAAGGGCTGCAGGACAACTGAGCTAAGACAGGGTGAATCACAATGACCTCAGCAAAAGGGTCCAAATGTCTTTGTCGTTAAAATTTTATCATCTCTCCATCCCTGTCTTTTCTCTGTCCCAGTTCATCCATGGGAAATGTAGGGGGGTAGGTTAGCAAAAAGAAGTGGGAGCTTCTGATTCCTACAGGAGAAGTCAGGCTATTATTTAAGTCTATTAGAGCTATTGTGAATCAAAACAGTGAGAATACACAGAGTAATTGGTTTCTCTAAAAAAAAAACCAAAGGGAAGAAAATTGGTGATGATAGGGAGAGTTCTCAGCTTGGTCACTTACTCTGTGGAAGTGGGCAGGTCCACCAGCTTTGCCAACTTTACTTTTCCCGGTTGGGAGAGCCCAGTGCTTCTAATTCTGAGGTTCTATCCTTTATAAATGTTCTGTTCTTCTTACTGACAATGCCTTTGTATTGGAACCAAAAGCACTGTGTGTGTGGTGAACAAGAAGTACAAAGAGTCAGAGGCAGCAATGAGTGTGATGTTGGAAGAAAGAAAAACCAACACAAAAGCAAGCAAAGGCAGGGTGAACAGAACAGGACTGATCAAAGGGGAATATGATAGAAAATAAGACAGAAAGGCACCCAGGGGCGACATCAGGAGCACCTGGAAAACCTTTGAAAAGGCCTGAACTTATTCTTGATGAAGCAGAAGCATCTGGAAAAATTTTAAGGGAAGGAAACATAATGCATCTTAACAAAAACATTAGCCACTGACTAGAGAACCGGCCTCGAAGAAAAAGGACGAATAAAGGCATAAGACTGATAGACATTGGTCATCCAAGCAAGAGGAACAATGACTAACGGACTAGATGATGTAAGTGACAAGATTAAGAAGAAGTTGGCAAGATCTGCTCATGTGCCAGGTTTAAAAAAATGAGAAGAAAAGAGAAATGAATGTGATTTCTAAGTTTTGAAAAAGATCAGTGTATCTTAAGGGGACAAGAAAAAAACAACGGAGAGCCCTGATGTAGCCACAAGTGAATATAAGATAATAGACATTGGAGATGTATCCTGAGCAAGAGGTCTGATATCATAGGAAAACTTTAAGAGAAGAGAGAGCGATTTGAAAACTGACAACTTGTATAATCCATAAAGAAATAATAATGAAAATAGAAGACTGGGCAGTGCCAAATCACTCCAGGTGGGAACAGGGGTTTGAAAAGCAAACCCTAAGAAGAATGAATGGCTAGTGGAGAAGAAAAATCCAGAATATACAATCCCAATCCTATAGGCTGAGGAAGAGTAAAGAATAGAGTTAGTATTTTCCCAGCAGCAAGACTAAAATAGATATCTGGTAGATAGATGCATAGAGATATACATAGATGATACAAAGATATATTTGATAGATACATACATACATACATAGATACTTAGATAGATACATTAGATGATAGATATAGATAAATAGAGAGATAGGAGATGGAGACAGAGACACACACAGAGATAGCGGCAGAGATAGATGAAGAAAAATTTTAATTGTAAATAGCAAATGTGAATAGACAATTCTTGTCTGACCTTTTGTGTAAAGAAGGAAACATCAGAGAATGAGAACTAAGTGAGTTCCATCAATGAGAAGTAGGACACAGTGTTTGTCTCCTTCTGGAAGGGATGGACAAAAAAGACATTGGGACACAAAGGGAAGATATACTATTACAGGCATGGATTCCCCGGGAAGAAGAGGAGATGAGCTGCAGTGCCCAGGCAGAGAATTAGTATGACAAGCATGAGCAATTTTTATGACTCAGCAGAGGCTGTGTGTGTGGTGGGGGAAGGCTAGGTTGGTAAATGATCTAATGGTAAATGATCCAATGCATGTTTAAATGCATGCATCTCTCTTTAGGCTGCAGTTTTCTTGTCTGGAAAAGAAGTAAAATTATTGACAAAAATAAGGAGTGGCAGAAGGTGGGAAGTTTGAGAAATAAGGTTTCTCCTTGGTTGTCTTGTATAACGAGAGAGTTGGTTGACTAAGAAGATATGATAAGGTTTGGGGACAAATTATGGGGTACCACCTAAATTAAAGAGCCTAAGGGCACCACCAGTGAGCCAGGAACAGTGGGGAAAGAAGTTAGCTCAAGAGTTTAATTTTCCTGGTTGAGATTGATGGAAGATGGGAGGGAATAATACAGGGCTTGGCAAGAGAGATACTAGAGCAGAAGATTCCTGGATCAAAGGTGGGAGCAAGGGCAGTGTGTTAGGACAGGCACAGGGTAGGTGAAGGGAACAAGTAAACCAGATGTTTGGATTAAGCGAGAAAATGTCAAGGAGGGAGATGAGAGGTGAGCTGGACCTTTCTAATGCAATTAATTGGGCATGTGTACCACATAACTTCACTGTCTCTGTTTTTTCTTCGATTGGTACAGCAGGGATGACAGCCCTACTTCACAGGGTTTGATGTAATGAAGATATGTTAATCACCTGGAATAGCCCGTCTTTGGAAAGAGTTAAGGCTGGCCTGCAGTATTTACTCAGAATCTTATTTTTAGAGATTCATATTTTTTATAGCTTTGGTATTAGTACAACTTTAACTGTATCTTTAGGATACCAACTATCTTTAGAAAAAGGGAAGATTCAGATGATAGCTACATTGTTTCCATAACTAGTTTGTAAAGGGACCTGGATATGCTCATTTGTCACTGTTTATTTCAATATCTAACATTAATAAACATAACCTAAGTCATTATAAATTTTTTCTTTTGTCTCTGAAGACCAGGAAAAGTATGAGGGTTGAAACTTAAAAAAAAAGAAAGACTATATTCCTCGTCAATATTATTTTAAAATATCCCTAGTGTGTTTGAGAGACACCTTTTAAATCACCACCTTCTTCCTCCTTGGTCAACAATGAAAATTAGCTAAGTTGTACTCCCTTATCTGTGTTGTACTTTATGGAGAAAATTCTAATACCATGGTCACATGATAAGGAGCAATCTATGACAAGACTAAACATTACCAATCCTCACCAAGCTTATTGCCTCCTCTACATTTACTTATGAATTAATTTATTTCTCAGGCTAGGAACTCAAAAAGCATTGAATCTATCTATCTATCTATCTATCTATCTATCTATCATCTATCATCTATCATCTGTCATCTGTCATCTATCTATCATTTTCTTCATCATCATCATCATCATGCATCTATCCTCTTTCTCTTTCTCTCTTCCCCCTCTTTCCCTCTCTCTCTCCACATTTGATTATCAACACCTAGCTCCTCAACAGGATAATTTGATTATAATTCCTCCTAGCTCCTCAAGAGCCTCTGTAAGTGCCAGCTCTAACCCTAACCCTAACCCCACCATGATGCTCAGATCATCTTCATCTTTCGACTATTTTCATCAGTATCTGTGGATCCTCCTTTAATTCTCTTCCTTTATGGCCTTCTCCCCCGGTACCTGACCTTAGTCATTTTGTATAATTGATGCTTTAAAAATAAAACAAATTCAGTCTCTCCCCACCCCCCAAAAAAAATCTCAGATGCACATAGACGGCATTTTCCCTGAAAATACAGGGTATTTATCTCATCATATGGGTAGATCTCTTTGTGTTCAGGGATACCAAGTGATAAATGTGCATATCACATCAGGTCCAGAGTTAGTCACTAAAATGGCAACTGTCATAGCACCCTGCCCTGCATAACTTCATACATGGAAGTCAAGACTGAAGTCAAGACTCCTCCGGGTTGCTAAAAGCTCATTCAAGATTTGTCTCAAGTTTGCTTCGACCCAACTCATTTCATCTGGAACTCAATCATCAAGTGTGACATCTTCCTTTGTGTCCACTATCTCGGTACCTCACCACTGTAGCATGATGCTCAGTATAGAGATTAATGTATGTGCTCGGAGAAGAAAGGGGGATGCTTTTTATGCTTTTATATGCAAAGAACAACATTCCCAGGAAAGAACCTGGGCAATGGCAAACATCTTTGGCAAATACTAATAACAACTTTACAAATCCTGCTAATCTCCTGCTCCTCGGTGATGCTCACTGGATCGATTCAGGAATCTATTATTTTAGCACATTTCCACCTCCATTCTCCAACCTCTATTTCCCCAGAGACTCTACAGTTCAGTGAATTTTTTTCAGCTTATTAAAGACACACTGCTGATTTCTCATTGTAAAATCTGTTTACAATAATGTGGCCAAGAGAAGGGACTCTGGAAGAAGGAAGGACAAGAGGCAAGTGTTGGCCTCAGCAGTGATTGGGAGATGGATGACAGAATACGACTTCATTCTTGTGATCCTCACTTTTCACATTCGAAAAATTAGTATAGCTACATCTGAAGTACTAGATGTTAAAGGTGCTAGGCGATACTAAGTTTCCTTCTAACCTAGTTGGTTCACAATTCAAACCAAGTCATTAATCTAGAAATCAGTGGAGGGTCTCTTTATTGCATGCATACTATGTGCTTGGCTATCTAATATCCATTCAGTATTTAATCTTCATAGCCTCTCCCATCAGTTAGGAATCCCCTTTAAATATAAAATGTCAGTGAGCCACATGGCTTAAGCCCTGTGCCTAAGTTACGGATGGTGGGTAAGTTTTAGAATTGAGACATGCAGCTTGCCTGTGCCAATGTATGAGCCCCATAGATGCCTGTGCTTATTTATTGAGTGCCACGCTGCTCCTGCAGAAGCCTTGCCTGTGTCTGCAGCTGGATGTCTCCTTTGTCTATTTCTTCTCCTACCACTAAGAAGACACTTCAGACAGCTGCTCTGAGACACTGAACATCTGCAAGGAGCTCCAAATAAAAGTGCACTTTGAAGGTCTATCTCTCACTGATCATCTGTAGTTTGGGGTTTGGGGTTTTTTTTAGTTATTTATTATTTTACCTAATAATGAAAAAGGTTTCTATTAAAAAATGACATATTCCACTGGGTTCTGAATTAATAATCTGATTCTACAGACTCTGGGGTTTCCAAAGTACTATGGGAACCTCTGCAGAACTCTGTTGAGTTAGTTTAGGGACAAACATTTGAAAAGAATTTGGCTTTGTACATAGTCTCATCTCTTAGAAGATAAAGGTCTGAATGTTATATTGGGGAGTTGATGCTGGAAGAGCTGTTCACCAGAAAATGAGAACTGGTTGATGGTAAAATGACCAGAGCCCTCAAATGATGTCACCTCTATAGTCATCAGGGGAAAGAAAACTGATGGCAGCAGAAGCCCAGCCAGTATCCAGAGGGAAGAGAAGACAGACACACAACTATGCTGCTTGTCCTGGTCAGTGATTACAAGCATCACAAGAAAAGGAAAACTAGGCATAGCATCTTAACTGATCTCTGATGTGCTTGGTTTGAAAGACCATGAGAACAGATTCAATGAAACATAGTGGGAATCCGGCAATAACACCTTGACGGAGATGTGTGGTCTTTGGGCCTTGGAGGACCCGTGTATGGGGTGTGGCCAGACCAGTTGAAGATTGGGTGTACACCATTTCTCTTGCTGGTTGCTCCTTCATACTCTTGGAGAAAGGACCAGACCCACCACCCCAGTGTGGACCAGTCCACCTTTCCAGGAATCACCCAACTGTTCAATTTCTTGTACCAGTGAGCATTTCACACAACACCTTAATAAATATTAATCTTTTTATATACTCAGTTGTTAGTGATTAATACTAACTATAGCGAATCAAATGGGAGAAAGCCGCAAGGCTGTGTAGAAAATCAAGAGAATAAGATACAAAGGCTCAACATATCCTGTTTTATTTCCCAACACAGTTGTTAGAGGACATTGACTAGGTCTTTGGTCTTAGCATAAACTGAACAAAGACACCCCCTCATATTGAGATTGAGTCTTAAGTTCTTCAATCTCTTCTGAGCCTTTCTGGTTCAGCCAACACTCATTGTCTTTAGGTTTGACTCCTATGTCTACTGTCCCTCTTTTTTTCTGATAGCAAGGCCTCTTGAGTCCTGCTTTCCCGAATGAAGTAAATGTCTGTACCAGTCAATGCACAATTGTCGTTTGTGACCTTCCTGAGGTTTCCTGTTTCCTCTTAATGCATTAGAAGAAAAAAATCAATAAAGTCTGTGTCCCAGTACCTTGGGTAACTGCCATCTTCATGGTTACATCACTATCGAGGACAACTGTGGAGCAGTGAAGAAGTTAACCCCAGGAGGGGTGGGAGGACAGCCTGACACTGAAACACTGGAATTGCTCCTGGCTCCCATGCAGGAACAAAACCTCCCCACCATGGGGTGATTGGTATGCAGCAGCAGCCCACTCCCTTGGCACTGTGTGGATGGGGCCCCAGGAGAGAATTAAGGAAGAAGGAAAGGGCTGTTGTCCTTGACAAGGAAACGATTGATGTCTCTGCTTTCTCACCCTCTTTAAATTGAGATGGGGACAAGATTAAAAGTTCAGGCAGGAAGCCAATGTGTGACTTACAACACTGAGCAACCAGCCTAGTACATAAGGAAACGTGAAGCACGTTGTTCAAAAAATTAGCTGCTTCTAATGATGTTGTCTGTATCAGAATCTAGACATTAAGCTTATCTTGCAGAAATTATAAGAGCTAATAACATGGCACCAACTAACTCTATTTATTGTGCATCATACACAATGTCTTGTATTTTATGTTCCTCAGCTCTTTTGCTCTTCACAATGATGAGAAAAATAAATAAATATGATCCTATCTTACAGAGCCGAAAACTGAGGCTCAAAAAGTTAATTGTAACCTGGTTATCGTGGCACAATAGAACGAAGATTCAAACTCAACTCTGCCAAGGCATTTAATATTCAGTTACATCATATTGGTTTGTTGGCAAAGGCATTGGTGACTTCTTTAAGGATATAAGCACTGCTGGGGCTTGGTCTGGAATGGGTGTGGCCACTTATTGAAGAGTTAAAGTAAGGACTAATGCTAAGAAAGTGAATCAAATCTTTCTCCCTACAGCCCTGCTCACTTCACTGAGGGAGTCTTTGTGATCCCTTACTCTATCCCTTGTTTTTGTGACATAGAATAGAACATCTTTGAATTATCAGTGTTTGCCCAGTAAGAACAGGGTCCAAATTGGGGGTGGTAGTAGGGAACAAAATCAGATCCATGAGCAGGTCTGACATTCTCCAGGAGCAATAGAGTTGGGGTAAGCCGAGGTCATGAGGTATCAAATCAAACTAGATCCAATCTTTATGACCTTAAAAAAAAGTGAGTATAATAAAAATAAATTGAATGTAGATTCAAGATTAGAGCCATCAGGGTGATGAGACAGTTAGGCATGAGCCAAAACAACTAAAAGCAGCTAGTTCTAGAAACCTGATATCGTCCATGAATAGTTTATGGCCAAGTAAGGCTTCTCCTTAGAAGGTTCCACACCTTGCTTTGAATGAAACCTCACTTGTCTTAAAGACACGACACGGTGTTTTAGACAGGACATTTGTTAATTCCACTTCCCTGTTCCTGGACTGACTGACACTTATTTGTAGGTCAAGCACCTGTACTGAGCTCATTGCTTAGCACACTGGGGTGAAGGATTGAGACATAGATAGCACTGATCCCCATGAGTGCCAGTAAGGTTTGTTGTGTCCTCATGCCCTCCTTCTGCCTTCAGCCTCAGGCAACTCTCAGAGGACTAAATGTCATTAATCAGAAGGGACACCATGCAAGTTCACATGGACAGAGCAGCAACAACAAAGACATTTCACTCTCAGAAGAGACCTCAAAGCTTATGGTAAATTAACAACCCATTCTTTTATTAAGGGTATCATATAATTTGGGGTCTTATTAAAGAGATTAATCATGTTGTTTTTCTCCAGAGTGAAACAGATTTAAAATCTGATCTGATAGCTTAATTTATAATATGATTTAATGACATGACACTGATCTCTGATCTCCTTTAATTCAAAACTTGAAGCCATATTCTTCTTACTCTCAAGTACACACCAGTAGGTAGAGATGCCTTTTGAGAGTCAGATTGTTTTGCCTTGCCTATACAATTGCATTCTACTATATTTATTTTTTTAAGTTGTAAATCTTTTCTGTGATATCATGGAGCATACTTCCTGGCTCTATGAGTTAAAAATTCAACCTAGAGCATCCCCAAAGAACTTCCACCCTGGGCATTTTCTGTGTCTCTGGTATTTCTTCTTCCCTGTTTGGTGAAGTGAGCTTCATCTGGTATTTTGTGGGTTGAGCTCTTAACTCTTCTGATTCTGAACAAAGGGCCATACTTCATTCTGACAATCTGTACCCTGCGGGTTTTCCTCATGAGTGCTTCCTTCCCAACCTCTATGGAGAATAATGGGGAAAGTCTATTTATTCAGCACTCCTCATGGGTGAAGGCCCTTCCAACCTATAAATAAAACAAATTTAACTTTTGCAGGGTTACTAAAGCCATGGAACGATAAATAAGTGGGCTGGCTGCCTGCTGGCCATGAGGATCAGGCCAAGAATTTTCATCAAATAATCCAAGACCTTAGAATGTATGGGGTCTTTTACATAATCAAAATTTAAGTTCGTGATAATAATAACAATAATTCCTTCTTTATTGTAGACTTTATTACTGAAGTTAAAAAAAAATCGCTAACATAAACCTTAGTTGGATGACATATTATTTGAAGGATTTATAGTTACTTATCACATCTGAAATTAAAGAGGTGTTTGTCTTAGTTATTCGTCTATTGCTGTGAAGAGCATGACCAAAGAAACTTAGAGAAGGAAGTATTTAATTGGGGGCTCAATTATAGTTTCAGAGGTTGAGCCCATGATCACCATGGCAGGGAGCATGGCAGCGGGTGGGGAGGCATGGTGCTGCAGCAGAAGCCATGGGCTTACATCATGAGCTACAGGCTTGAAGGGAAGAGAGAGAGCGAGACTGTTTCTGTTATGAGCTTTTGAATCCTCAAAGCTCAACTCCAGTGACACACCTTCTCCATCAAGACCACACCTCTTAATTCTTCCTACATAGTCCAGTAACTGGGAAGCAAATATTTGAATATATGATCCTACAGAGGTCATTCTCATTCAGTTCATTCTTATTTATCACAGTGGTATTTGTGGCTTTTTTGTTCTGGCGTTTATTTTTGAAATCAGTTCTCACTGAGCCCAGAACTCACAGAAATTCCCAGGGATTAAAGGAGTGCACCAGCACACAAGGTTTTCTTTGTGTTTTTAATATCTTCTACTTGATCACTTACCATGTGCTCATTCCATTAGTAATGTTAAATTATTACACTGGCATATTTAAAACAATATGCAACTAAATAAAACACCATCCTTGACTTTTAATATTATTCATTAATGGAAGCAATTGTGATTTTCAATTTTTTTAAAATTATTTCAATTTACTGGATCTGAAGCAATGGCTCAGTGATTCAAGGCACTTGCTGTCCTGCCAGTGGACCTGAGCTGAGTTCTCAGCATGGACTTGGATATTTCACAAGTGACTCCAAGTCCAGGGCATCCTCTTGTGCTTTCTGAGGGTACCTGCTCAATTCATACATATACACAGGCACACCGATAAAATGAAACTGTCTAAAAAGTATGACTGTTACAGAGGAGAAGCTAAAGCCTAAGTGGGTAAGACGTTTGGATTCAGGCTGAAGCTTTCCCTCTGATCCTTCCTGGTAGAACAGACTTGGGAGAATGAATACATCTCCCAGATTGTAAGGACAATGGCTCCTTTAAAAAACTGGGTTTGAAGAACTTACAAGTCTAACAGCATAAGGCAATATGCTTAAAATGCAATTCCCATTTTCCATACCTAAAAAATAAATAATTTTAATAATACAAACTGGTCAAAGTTTAAATTTGGGCAGATTAAGGAAGGGTTATTGGCAGAAAGAAAACTTAAGCTGTAAAATGAGTTGATACCAGAAATTAGTATAATTTTCTTCATGGAAAACTCAGAAGATAATTCATAGAGAACAGTTTCCATGAGCCAAGACCATGGATCAAAACAGTGATGAATCTCAATGGTAAGTGAGAAAGACTCAAAGGAAAAAGAAAAGAAAAGAAAAGAAAAGAGAAGAAATGGCCCCACCAAAACCAGAGAATGAGATTTAAAAAAAAGAACAGTTCATGTGTTAATTTGTGAAGCTGTATGAAAATACATAAGGTAAACGTGGAGAGAGAGAGGAATTTCATTTGGGTGCTTTGTCATTTCTCCTTCATATATCTCATTTGGATTAGTGCTCAAAGCCGTCTTTTGATGTGGGTATCAGTATTTCCATAACAGACTCTGAGAATAAAAATATAAATTTTTTATATTTAATGAAATATGTCTGGAATATCAGAAAGAGGAAACAAAGCACAGCCCATTCTCACCCAGCCAACTTCTCAGGCCAAACACAGTAAGTGCTGTCTTCCAGGGTCCTCAGCCTGACTGGTTGCTTCTACATAATGGCTGAATCTCTGCCTTCTCCTGCTTTGTATTTCCTTCCCAGCCCAACTACTTGGCTGTTAGGTCTTGAACTCAAAGAAATCCAAAGGATCTCTGTCTCCTGAGTGATAGGATTAAAGGCATGGGTCACCACTCTCTGACCTTCATGGCTTGACTGTGGGTGCTTCTGTCCTCTGATATTTCAGACTAATTTTATTAAATATATAATACATCACCACAATAGACCATGAACAGATACAGAATAAAAGTACATGTTTACGATACTTCACATCTGCTATGGTTTGGATATGAAATGTCTCCAACAGATTGTGCTTGAACACTTGTTCCCCAGCTGCCAGTGCTGTCTGGAAACTTGTGAGACCTTTAGGAGATGGGTCCTGGGTCCAGGAAGAACATCACTACAGCAGGTCTTACAGGTTCCAGCCTGGTTCCAGCCAAGTCCTTTCTATTTTCTAGTCTTTAGATGTAACAAGATAAGCTACAGCTTCTGCTACCACAGAGGAAGCTCCAACCACCATGCTGGCCTTTCCAAGATGGACCTTATCATCTCAAACCATGGGTTAAAATCAACCCCCCTTCCTTGAATTTTTTTCTTTCAGGTAGTTTCCTGCAGCAAAGGGGAAAGTAATATAACCTCTACTCCATCCCTGAATGTTTTATGACAAAAAACTTACTGGGCCTTCTGACCACTTAAGTAGTAGATGCTGGAAGACTAAAAGAGATAGAATGGAGGGATAGATGAGTGAATAGATATAAAAGACAGAAAGATGGCTACATGGAGAGACAGCAGATAAATGGGCCAATTAAGGAGGTTGAACCAACGTGTGAGAAGATAATGAAAGAATGGTGAATTGAATGTACGCTCTTGTGCCAGAGGCACTAGTAGAATCTGACAGTGCTAATAAAGACAAACTGAAAGAAGGAACAAGTTACTTAAAAAGGGAGAAGAATTTGGTGCTGTGACTCCGAATAAAATTTTATATGGTAATTATCTGTTGAAATATTACTAAGTGCAAATATGCTCATTGGGTGACCAATGGCTGCATAGACAGACCACCATCTTGTCCCAAGGGTAGGTTTGCTTGCTGAGGATAGACAGGCAGATTGGTGATAAACCTGCAGAGGGAACTGGGAGCCAAGACTGTCAGAGAGCTCACCATTCTGCTGACATCTGGATTCTGAAGGAAGTAGTCAATTAGTGGGAAAGAAAATAGGAACATAAATTCTTCAAATATTTGGCAAGCATAAGAGCCAGTTATTTCTTTCTCCCTTTAAACAATGTGCTGGAGTCATTTGGAAAGTGATCATATTCAGCTGATGATGCCCACAGATGCTGAGTGTCATCCACCTGGTAAGCCCTCAACTATGCTTGATTATGGCTCAATGCCAGTGTAATTGCCCCCCTTAAGTCTCTCTACTCCAGACTTGAGTCACCTGGCATTATGCTTTCCAGAACATTCTTTCCTCCATTGGGTCATCAGAGACCTTTGCATGAATTTCAGAAGACTGAGTCAGTCCTAAGCTGTATTTGTTTTATATAGAGAAAACTGACACTAGACACCAAGGACTGTTGTGTCACTGTCCATTGTCACCAATCTACCACCTACCTTGGTCTCAGGCAGAGCAGCCTCACAGGCAGTAACTTCAACATCCACAGCATCCACTTTCTATTTTCCCAACACTTCAATTGCTTAGACGTTAGTTTCCTAATGAAAGTCAAGGCTTCACCTGCAGTGCTTAAGCATCTTGAAGGAAATGAGGCTGAAGCAACTTTCAGCCATGCTCCATCCCTATGGGCTTCAAATTGTCCTTTTCTCCCCCACCTGCACTTTATGCAAATCTTCCTTACCCATCTGTCTGCCCTACTGACTTTAGAACCAGTGGCAAAGATGGCCAGAGGTTGACAAACTATGCCATCCTCCAGGCAATATAGCCCTCTTTCTACTTTTTAAAAAAAATTTATTGAAATATACTCATGCCATTTCTTTATAAATTATTTACAGCTGCTTCTGTGCAGTGGACACTGTAGACCTTCAAAAGCTTTAGATAGCTACTACTTGTATCTTTTTTTAAAAAAAGGCTATACAAAGTCTTGGCAAAGACAAAACCTATGTATAGACTTTAAGTCAATTCCACAATCATGTAAGGTCAAATTCCTAAATATTTAGTATGTGCACAAATGTTTGCATATTTCCATATATTTTTCAAGAATGCTTTTCCCTGATCCAACCCAAACTATCATGAAGTCTCTATCCCACCTTGTTCTTACAAAGCAGAACAGAGTGCCCACGTTGCCACAGTATTTTGCTATTATGGTCTCAGCCCTATTGAGTTGCAATTGATTTGTGTCTCTATCTCTACACTTCCTTTTTACTAAAAAGAAAAATTAGAAGCCTTCTTTTTCTAAAAGAAATATGTGATAAAGAGTAAGTAATTGCAGGAATAAGTAAGCAAGCAAATGAGTGAATGAATGAACGAATGAGCACAGGAAAAGGAAACCTCTCTGGTCATTTGGCCTTTCTGCCTTATGTAATTCCCAAGGTTATGTCCAGTACACACAGACAGGACCTGGTAGAAAGTGCTTTACTCTGGCTAGTTCAGATGCTCCCTCTACCTTAGTGCAGTCCTGCATGCTCAGCTTGAGAGACCATGAACTTCCTTCCAAGAGCCACTTTGTCATCTGTCCTTCAAGAGGAACCAAGGCTCATTCTGGGGAGGAAGCCCTCCACTTGGACAGGAATCCATTTGTTGGGAGATGACTCTGAAATTACTATGGCAGTGGCCCCCTGTCACAGGGCTGAGGAGCATCCCCAGGTGCTGGAGAAAAGGGTAGCAGCTACCAGTGGCTAGCACCTAGACATTGTTAAGCATTTTCATGCGAATGGCCGTAGTCTGGAACTCAGTTAGCTTCCTGTCACCTAGGGAAACAGAGGAAGTCAAGTCATGTGACTTCTCTTCTTCAGGTTTTACCAAACTGTAAAGAGCTATGATTTTGTGACTGAGAACTCAGCAGCAAATGTATGGGTCTTGACTCCTGCTTCCATAGTAGATTTTCCCCATGTTGCCACTGAAACAGAGGTTTCTTCATAGAGGAAAACAGATCAAGATGGTGTACTATTGAATAAACTAAATTCATAGTAAGTTAACATGAAGAGAACTAGCATTTACTTAGCACTCATGGACCCAAAGCTTATGCCACTGCTTTTAGAAACCAAATGGTGTGTGTGTGTGTGTGTGTGTTAGATTATTCCCTACTAGAGAGACATTCCCTACTAGTTAATTCAAATAGTGTGAGAATTTGCTTCCCTGAAAAACCTCTTTTGCACATAGTATGCATGCATGCCTTCGTTGTTTTGGTAGCAACAATAAGATCAGGCTGTATTTGTTGAGTAGCTGCCATATACACCATGATAAGCTCCTTAGTTTCATGTGTTTTCATTTAGTCTTCTGCATTCCATAATAAGTATTATATCCATGTAATTATAGAAAAACAGGGCCAGAGAGGTTAAGTAACAGGCCTGAGGGTTCACAGCTAGGTCACATTCAAGTACATCTGACTCTAAAGCCAACCTTATTTTTCCTGTGTTGAGCTATTGCCCCACTGCTATGTTTAAAAGGAATCAGATTCTTCTACTGATACATAGGTATAGCCATATGCCTTGATGCTCATCTTATGAACGAGGTGTTTTCTAGCATTGTGGTGGATAGGTCTGTTGCTACAACTCACAGCCAGACAGTGAATGGCATTGATTTCCTGTCACATGAGAGAGTGATTATTCATTGTGTTAATATCCATGCTGCAAAGGACTGAGAATCAGTACCAATCTTTTCTAGGTGAGGACACTAAACTTAAGAGATTAGAGCTAGTTGTTCATCCAAGTTCACACTAAAGTCCATCTATCTCTCTGTGAGATCATCTTCCTAATTTATTGCCCTGCCTCTCCATCATCTGCCCCTCAGAAATTTAATTGTGTGTGTGTGTGTGTGTGTGTGTGTGTGTGTGTGGAGAGAGAGAGAGAGAGAGAGAGAGAGAGAGAGAGATGAAGAGAGAGAGAGCCAGCCAGAGAGAGAGAGAGAGAGAGAGAGAGAGAGAGAGAGAGAGAGAGAGAGAGAGAGAATTGAAGGAATAAGCTAGAAAGGAGGAAACCAGGGGAAGAAAAGAAAATCTGGGATACTAGTGTCTTTTTATGCAAGGTACAGTCTTTCAAATGATAAGCCAGGAGAGACAGTGTCTTGGTCATGGCTTTCCATGATGGACTGAAGCATAAATATGTCTTCCAGTGCTTTCTGACATGGTCTGCTGTTCCTTGTCAACCTCCTGTTGGAGAAAGCCTGTTCAGGAACGCTCTGGAGCTTCAGAGGTAATAAGCACAAAGCATTGGTGTCACTGTGAGCAGGAAGGAGCTGGAGCTACCATTTCATACCCTTTCCCATGGGAAAGGGGCGTCCCCTGCTTTGAGGAGCCTGTGTGACCCTCTGTGCCTGTCTTCCCGAACCATCTCCCCAAGATGCATTTCAAATCTAATGATTCTTCTCTTGGCATGAATTGAGGAGATCCACTCCCTGAGCCCCACTCCAATCAGCAAGAATTTGTCAGTGTGAGCCCCGACAAGGGTAGGCGGTGAGAATATATGAAAGAGAAGACAACTAAAGCGCCCTAGATTCTCAGCCTCCAATATAATAAATAACGTGTGAGACAGGGCTGGGGGGTGGGCAGGGAAAAGATGCATCATCCACTCTCATGGAGGTCGAGCTGCCCTTCTCTTCTCTTTTCAGAGAAAAGCCTTTTTTATACATGCACACCACACTCACTCACGCATGCACATTCTCTGCGAGAAGCCGACAAAGCGTTCTGGTCATGTATAGGCCACTCAGCTTCTTCAGAGTTGAGTAAGATTAAAACAGCCCGACATCTCCAATCTTCCTCAGCTGGCAGTTCATGCACTTGCATAGGCAGATGAAAAGGGGGCTTTGGGGATGTATTAAAAAACATGTATGGAGATGATGGATGGGGAGAGAAAGCTGGTGTGTGCAGGAATGTGATGGAAACTAATGCCTTCTGTATTTTTTTTTTTTAAGTCCTTTGTTTCCGGCTTGCAGTGGTAGTGCATTGGAAGGGTTCTGGAATTTCAGAACACAAAGTAGCAGTTTTAAATAATGAGAGAAGATTCCACATGGAACGCTCATCTGGCTGTGGCAGCCTGTGACTGAATGAGAGGAAAGTGCCCTAGAAGCTATTCATTATGAATTCACTGGAAGCTCTCAAACGAGGCTGGCAGAAGCGGAAATTGAAGTGGTCTCTGACCTAATTTTCTTCTGCATGAAACATCTGCATCAAGGCTCTCTTTGATGTATTCCACTTGGCTCTGTCTACAGGATTGTATCACATGGCCTCCGTGTTGCCTTCTTATTGAAAGACATTTTCAGCCTGAGCCTGAGCAAGGTAATGCGCAATGTTACCGTTACTCAAACTAATCACTCAGTGGGCTCCTAAAATAGAAACAATAGCAATTCAGAGACACTGTTGTCTGCTGGCTGCTCCTGTAGCTTGGGCTCCTGGTTTTCCAACTTAGATTGCTGGCATTTGCCTCATGTAATTCCAAAACAAAGGACAGAGAAGCAAAGCCATGCAAGATAATGTTAGGACCAGGAGCACACTGGATGAGACTTTTCTCTTGTTTGATCCTTCAAACCATTGACTAGGATTCGAGATCCATTTCAAACCCCAGAGATAAGGGCTGAGAAGTCTCTGCCTTTGGAAAAGAAAGGCTTTCTTGATTTAGGTGTTGCATTTATTCTAAATGTTGATTGACGGAGAGAAAGAGGTATGTGTGTACTGAACATTGACTGTTATTCTTAGTGATCTGTGAACTACTTAAAAAATATTCTCCTTCTTCTTAAGCTCTCCCAACCTAGGAAGAATGCAGGAGTGAATTTTAAAGAGAAATAATGATAATAATCTTTTTAAAGCCTCTGTAATGAGGAGTCTTCTTTATGCAGTAGAATAGCTCTTGCCACCCATAGAGGCTTGCAGAGCATCTTGTTAATGGCATGCTCCTCTTCCCACCTTCCCAGCATTATGTGAATAACCATGGTGTCTTTTGTGTCCCACCCCCTAAAGAAGAAACCTTTGAAATTCTAAATGACTGTGCTGTGGATTTTAATGTCTGCCTCTGAGAGCAGATCATGAGGCGCAGTCAGTGAGCAAAATGTAAGCCTGCCTTTGAAAAACCTTCTGTGACTCCTCTGTCCCATGAATTCAGATGACAATGCAGTCTTGTTCATGGCCTGCTCTGTCCTCCTTCTTCCAGGAAGAACTAAATGTATGATCAACAACCCCCTGCCCCATGCCCAAATATTGATATTCCTAAGCGCAAATACCTGTTCTTTCTATTGCTTATGAAATAAAACCATCAGCCAGGCAACATGTGGGTTCTTGTGGGGATTTTGGCATCGAGGTGGCTGTTTATTTCTCTGGGAACAGGTGTATAACATATACAGTAGAGCAGGTAACACAGAAGATGCATGTCATAAATTCTACAGAGAAACATTAGAGCTGTCTGTAGATACCCTTTACCATCATTAAGAATCAGGACAGATATTCCCTTTCTCCAGAAAGCCTTCTTTCAACATGCTTCATATACTGGGGCCTTGGAAGTTGTCAGTATATCAGAACAACTGTATATCCTCAATCAAAACACTTAGGATTTCATATTTTCTATCTTCTCTGTCAGGATATGTCATCTTGGATGCAGGCATAGTGTCTATCATTATAGTTACCTAGACTGAATCAGTACATTGCAATTTACTCAGACTTTCTTGGTTTTAGGATAGAAGTTTCAGTGTCTTAGAAATCTTCCATCCTATCAAAACACCCATGCATGGTAAATGCTCAATAAACATGCTATGAACTTCAAAGAAAAAAAATTGCATCACTATTACCCTATTGATGGTCAAGTCAAGGGTTGATATTGAGGAGCTGTCTCTCTACCAAGGAAAAAGGAAAAGGCCAGGAAAAATGCCCAGATGACTGGGAAACTCTGCTGTCAGGGAATATTAGTCCTACACTGAGTAGATGCTGCTTGCTGCAGCAAATGCTGTCCTGTACTCTGCTGTATGGAGTTTCTGGCGCAGACTTTTGGTCCTAGTCCTGAGATTCCAACCCACTCATAGTCCTACTGCCACTTAGGACCAAATAATCACACAAGTCTTGTATTAATTTTATGCTGATTGACTTGGGGCTCAGGCATATAACTTGCTAACTCCTTGCTAACCCATGGTTCTTATCTTGTTCAGCCATGTGGCTCAATACTTTTTCTCAGCAGCATTTCAGCTTCTTTCTTCTGCCTCTCCTGGCATTTCTCTGGCTTCTCTGCTCTTTTCTTCCTGTTCCCAGAGTTTTCTTAGTCTGATAGCCGCACCCACACTTCCTGTCTGCCTTCAGCCAATCAGCATTTTTAGTAAAGGAATAGGTGGGACAATTATTTACAATGTAGCAACATAATTTCACTACAGTGGTCTGCTTCCTCAAGTGTCAGAAACATGAGACACAGGGTTATAAAGGGAAAGGAAAGGGGAGGAAAAGCAGAGGAAGAAAAAAGGGAGGGAGAGGAAGAGACAGTGATGACAGGAAGGGAGAGACAAGAAGATAGAAGAGGTGAAGGAAAAGGAGAAGAGAGAGGAGGAGAGAGAGAATGAAAGGAGTGACTGGAGGTAAGAGGAAAGGGAGAGGAGGTGAGGGCAGGACAGAAGACACAGAGAGGGAGGAAGGAGGAGAGGACCGTGCTCAGCTTTGCTGGTGAGCAGCCCTTAAGATGCTCCCCAGATAACCATCATCTGTCTGGCCTTCCTTTCTGGCCTCACCGACTCCAATCACCCACTAGCCCTTCAGTAAAGCCTCTGCCACTCCTGAAGCATGTGTACTTACCTGGTATCCTTGACCAGTGTTTATACCTGCCTGTTATGTTTTTCTGTGCATGTTCATGAAACCTGCTCCCTCTCTTCCTTCGGAGAGTACACACTTAGGATCCTGCACAAAGAACCCTCCCCCCTCTCTCCTTCTCTCTCCATTTATCTTTTTACCCAGCCTTAATTGTCTTCATAAGTGTCTTTACTACTACCTACACACAGTCTATCTAGAAGAACATTTGCAGAAGCCTTTATCTTCCATCCCACATGCTCACCACTAACCATGCATGGCAACCCAAACACCTGAAACTCGTGAATTTGAGTACTCCAAATTAGCAGAGTAATAAATGGCCTGAATTTTCCCTTTTTGTAAAAAAAAATCAATAATTTAAATCCTGTTAGCCATATACAGCTACTGTCTAGAATTTTTGACAATGTGGTCATAATGAAGTCATTAACACCAGGATTTCCTATTTTGTTTTCTTCTCTGCTCTTCAATTTCTAGAGAAGTACCTGGCACATAGAAATTTTTTTTGTCAAATTTTAAAAATAAATTAGTGAATATAAGCATGAAATCAATGTCTGTGATTGGAGTATAACTACATATCATACCAAACTCCCACCATCCCAGGCCGTGTTTTAAAATGATAATGTGCCTGAGGGAATTAATCAGATGTTGGGTTGCCAATGGGTTTTCTATTACTGAGCTATATCATCTTCCTAAACCTCAGTTTTCTAATCTGATAAATGGGAACATTGACTTCATAGCATCTGAGATTCCTTAAGAGGAATCTCTAATACAGCATCTCTGTGATTAGAAACAACTCTGGGTTGTCACACCCTCCTGTATGCAGGAAAAAACTTTAAGAGTGATAAGTTGTGATCTACATGTTGCTCCTTATTATTTTGGATGAAGAAGATGATTTATTTGTAATATACAATTTTTTAATCCAGGCATAATAGCTCATGTCTGTAATACAGCACTTAGATGGCTACAGTAGAAAGATCCCTATGAGGTTTAAGACAACTTTGGGTACATTCCTCAGTTCCAGCCTAGACTACAAAGACCAGGTCCCATAAAACCACAATCACTCACTCAAGTGTTCAGTCACTCAATTCTCTACCTAACAAGAGATCTCATAATTTCCTCAAGTTTAACAAATTTTTCAAAATTTCATGATACATTCTTAAAGATTCGTTGTTATTTGTGTGTATGTGTGTGAACGCTGCCTGCATGTCGGTACCAATGAGGATCAGAAGAGGGTATTGGATGCCCTGGAGCTGGAGTTAGAGGAGTCTTTGAGCTGGGGACCCAACTCAGGTCCTCTGCAAGAGCAGCAAAAGCTCTTAGCCACTGAGCCATCCCCCAGTCCTCCAATACATGTTAAATAAAAACATGTCCTAAAAGATTCAGAGTCTTCAAAAATTATCATCCGAAGCCAGATCCACTCATAGTTTTGAAAACACAATGTTTTTGACATGATTGTTTTCTTGGGGACTTCTTTTTCTAATACTTTTGCTAGACACACTCTTGGAAAAAATATAGCATTTAACCTTCCCAGTTCAAAAAGTATTTATTAAATTAAAAGTAGTGCTAATCATTCTGCTTGATATTGTGTATTTCACAAAAAAAGACTAAAGATTAAACATGTAAATCTTTTCAAACAATACCTAAATATATACATTGAGCACTCAGTAAATATTAGTAGTGGGTACAATTATTGAACTTTATAGCCATTCAGAGGAGATAGAGAAGATCCAACTCATACATGGTCAGAATTATCTCCAGTAGAAAAGGTTACAACTGTAGGACAGTGCCCAAGGCTAGACACTAAAGTGGCCCTGTGTCCAGTCATTGGGTACCAAGATTTCTAGCCCCAATTACAGAAGTAATAAGATCCTGATTCTAAAATATTTTTGAGTGGGTCCCAAAAGGACTTTTATAAAAAGTATAATCAGACCTCTTAAAAGAATGGAGAGCTACGATTTTAACTTGTGAGGTGATCTGGTTCATTTATTTTTGCCTACTGGCTAATGACAGTGGTTTGTTGAATGTCTATAGATGTGCCAGGGTGTGTGTGGGGGTTGTAAGAGATAGAGCCCCTGAGGCAGGAACCAGCTTACATCAGTCAAGGAGGCTATCCTAGGAGGAGCTATTCTTTGATGACAAATAGGAATGTAGCCAATAATCTCAAGTGTTTAATTTCTGTCAGGAGATGTTCACAGGAACCCACTTAATGTAAAGATAATCCTGGGGAAAATGGGAAGCCAAGAGACAGGTATGCCACGAGTCTACCTCCAATCCCAGAGATTGTAGAAGAGATAAGGTGTCCCCACCAGCTCCAGGAAGGTGAACACTATAGGAAAAAACATAAGCAGACTGCACAGGATTGGAGAATGGTCTTGCCTGCTGCCTTCTCTTTTTTAAATCGTTTTCTTCCTTCTCCCTTCCCCCTCCACACTACAAGCCTTTGCCCTGGGCCTCCCCAAGGACAATAGAAGAAGAGCTGCCCTTGGTGAGCAGGAGAAGATTCTCCTTGCCTGCCTCCCAGCATATGGTTGCTTAGCTTTGACTTTGCTCTGGGGAGAATAAATCACAGCCAGTCCACCCCCCTGACGAAGGTCCCCTAGGGAGCTGAGACCTCACCTCCTCCCCTAGAGCCTGCCTCTAATGTGGGATTGTCAGGTACAAAGAGGGGAAACCTTCAGAGGCCCACACCCCTGTTTGGAGAGCATGGAGGGTCAAGGGGAATAATTGCTAGCAGTTGAATGTGAGCAACTGCAGAGGGACTGGAAGGAAAATGGGTTTAGGAATGGAAGAAAGAAAAGGAGGAAAAGAAAAGCCTGTGCCCCCCGCCCGCCTTCCCCCCCAAACTCCATAGTCTATGCACAGAGAACTGCATGGTGGTCTGGGTCCTTGTAGAACATTTGTGTGCCGGACAATAGCACAGCCTGGCTTCAGATCATCAGCTGCTGGTTTCTGGTTAGCTCTCCCTTTATTCGAGAGTACAATGCAAGCCTTCAGTCACACTGACTCTTGAGAAATACATCTGGTTTTTTCTTTCAGACGCTCTGAAAAGGTCAGCCTGTTCGTTTCTTAGACGCGAGACACCACATATTTTTTTTCTCCCTCTGAACTGGAAAGACAGACCTACACCTTTTCTTGCCTCCTGGTACATAATTAGACATGGTGCAGCTCTCACAGCCAGCCAGCCCATCCCGTGCACTTTACAGAGACACAGCCCAGCATCCCTGGCTGCTGAACTCCTGGGCTGATCACAAAGGCTCCATACAGTTTCTCCCTTCCCCGCCTGGAGACCCTGGGATCCTCTAGCTGGTTGTTTTGTTAATTATGACAAGGACTCCCCCCCAATCCTGCTCCCTCAATGCAGTGCATGACCAGTGATGCTGTCTGTGACAGAAGGAGGACTGGAGAATTTTTGCACACACAAAACAAAACACCAAAAAAAAAAAAAAAATCCACATTTTAATCATTTTCACTCCAGCGATGGTTAAGATTCTCCATGCACATTGTAACATAATAATAAATGTGCCCATGAGGGAAGAATGCTCAGCAGCTGGTGTCTGACAAATTATCTCATTCCAGACAGGCAAACAGTCCATGGTAAGAGGAGGCTGGAGCCTGAAGAGGCAATTTGGCACACTTTGGGGTTTCACCTCTCAGATAACTGAGGTCCAAGTGGCCCGCCCGCTAAGTCTGGGCCTGTGTCCCTTAGAGCTTCCCTCTGGTTCATCACCTCCCAGAACTCCTGACAGCCATAGAAAAGGGGATTATTCTGTGTGTTTCGCCATCTCCCCCCTCCCTCAACCTCCTCTAGGACACTCACTCATATTCTAACCAGAAGAAACAATTATGGTCCCCACCTCCCCCTCCCAAGCCCCGCATGAGCCCTGTTCTTTTAGATGTACAACCTATTCCCTCTTCTCTTGATGTCTTCACCTCCACTTCTGTATTCAAAACTTATCTAGATTCTTTCTCTCCTTTTGCAGAAGGAAGTCAGTCACTGTCTTCCAGAAGTTTCTAGAACCTTTGTCCTGTTGTTTTTATTACTCTGTTTTGCATTCATCTGTTTTCTGGGAATTTTTTGACAGCACCAAGAGTGCACATTTTAATAAACCCAAGAGAAAGGTGCCAAGGCAAATGTTTTTTTCCCCCCTGTGGACTGGTTTAATCTTCATAGACCTAACTGGGAGGGGGAATTTTACAATGAGAAACTAAAGGTTTCTTTATTTTGCATCCTGGGCCCCAGCAGGATTCTGTGAAGCACCATGGTGGGTATGGGAAACCCCTGCCTCACGCCTTTTCCTGCATTCAAAGCACCTCATGGAACCATTGGCATCTCGGGTTCCCATTGCCTCATCATATCAAGTGCTAGGGAGCTCTCTCACTGGGTTGCTGTTCTGAAGTTTCAAGTAATTTGCTTTATCTATGTGGTTCTTAACCATGTGCAGGTTTATTTTTGAACACCGGTTTCCTTCCCAAGTGGACACTTCATAGAGATGACGGCACTGCCTGCCTTGTTCACACCTATCTTCCCAGTTTTTAGAACACTACTTGTTACCCTGTAGGAGTTCGATCAATTTTTTGATGAGGATATAATGAACGAATTGAGCAATAGCAAGCCATGAGGCCACAATCTATGTTTAACCTGGGTCATGACTGCAGCCAACATCCTGTGAAATGTGACTCAGAGGAAATACAGCACCCACTGCGAGCTAGAAACATTTGAACAGTTATCCCTTAGGCTGCTGACTTAGGTGGGTGATCCAAGGCTCTCCACAATATTGTTCCCTCACTCAGAGGTGCTCTTGGCTGAGTGGTAACATTAGAATAGCCCTCCCACCAGCTTTCAGTCTTCCCAAAAACATAACCATCAAGTCCATGAACTGGCTCCCCAAAGCCCATGCCTACCGGCAAAACACCCTTCTCAACCTTGATCCTTGGGGGAGGATCTCGGTCCTACCTCACCTGGATATGCCAGACAGAATTGACTCACTTTGGGATCCCTTGCCTTCTCTGGGGAGTGAATGTCTTGGAGTGAGGGGGGAAGGGTGAGGCTGGGGGAGGACTGGGAGAAAGGGTAGGAGAGGGAGCATTGGTGGGTATGGGGAAAATTTTTAAATAAAATGGAATAAAAATAACTTTCCAGAATCAAGCTTGAGAAGCAGCTTAGCTATTTCATAGCTATTATCTCCATCCCTACTATGTATTTACTACACTGGTAAAATTGGTCTTTGAATATTCTGAGTATGTCTCTTAAAAACACCAAGCAAAGGCAATGATACCCTCCTGATGTTATAGAGTACAAAAAAAAAAAAGAAAAGAAAAATCCTTGAAGTAATTCTCCAACCTGCCCCAAATTGGTAGGTTTTAAAGACCAGCTCAGAGACTTTAGTGTAGTCAGAAGTTTCTGTCCCCTCCAGAAACTCTCAGATACCCTGCTGCCACATCCCAAGTAATTGACTTTGAGGCCAGTAGCTCAAGCATATTACTAACCAGCTTTTATACTTAAATTAACCCATAATTCTTACCTATGTTTAGCCACATGACTTGGTACCTTACTCAGTCCAGCACTCCTATCTTGTTTCCTCTGTGGCTGGCTGGCAACTGTCTTCTTCCTAGAATTCTCCTAGTTTGCCTGCCCCACTTCTACTTCCTGTCTATCTACTGGGCAATCAGCATTTTATTAATCCAGTTCGAGTAACAAATCTTTCCAAGAGCATTATCGCACACTTAAGGGCCTATAATATGGGCCCAAAGTAAGTAAAGAAATACTGCAAATTCTGTGAGAAGTGGTCAAGTGAGTCACTTTTGAGATCTCAGTGATATTGATGGGCATAGCTGAGAAATTTTATGCTAATATATGTACCTTCGCAAAACAGAGCAGAGGGGAGATCAATGAGGGCTTCGGTGGTCATCAGGGGACAAGGGATCCTTGTCAGTGAGGATCAAGAAGCTCACCACCTGTGTGCTTATGCCAAGTATCTTAAGACTGGGATGTTCTTGTACTTCGACCTTTTACAAAAAGAAAAAAAAAAGCATAGTGGTTATAATACACTATGTACCAGTTCTCAACCTATGGGTCACAGCCCCCACAGGTCACATCAGATATTCTGTGTGGCAGATATTTATCATTCACAATGATAGCAAAATTACAGTGATGAAGTAACAACAAAATAATTTTGTGGTGGGGGTCACCACAACATGAGAAACATGAGAAAGGTCACAACATTAGGAAAATGAAGAACCACTGGTCTCAAGGAATCCCAAAAGAATGGAACCTTCTGTTTTAGAACTTGTAGCTAAAAACTAAAATCTGGCTTTGGAGTGGTGGTATGGCATAGTTGGTAGAGTGTGTGGTAGCTCATTCCTGTATTCTCAGCACTTGGGAGGCAGAGGCAAGGGAACCAGGAGTCCAAAGCCATCCATGTCTACATAGCAAGTTTAAGGATACATGAGACCCTGACCCAGGAAACAAGCACTGGAAAATATTGATTTTTGTAGTTCATCCTGTAATAGTTTTTCTTGTTTATGTCTGTATTTATGTTAGAGTATGAAAGACTTGCATTCATCTATTATCTCCTGGGTTTAAAAACAGATGCAACTGTTCTTGCATTTCAAGAAGTAGAGAAAAAAAAAGGCAAAGAAAAAGCATTTATGTTATGCAGTTCCATGACTGATCAACAACAAATGCTGTCTTATTTCTTATTTCTAACAAGAAACCTTAGGGGGCCCACCATACTCACAGCTTTACACCGAATAGTAGCTGAGGACAAAGAGGGAGGGACAAAGTGGAAATTTCCACTAAATCCCCCACACCCACAGGAATAACCAAGCTAATGACTTGATGAACAGATTTCCTTTTGGAATTCTGGGTTTGCAACATCTTGTTTATACAAAACACACACACACACACCCACACACACACATGCACAGAGTGAGTTTAGAAAACTGGAATTTCTTTTATGTAATTATGAATGTTAACAGGATATTCAGTATCACCTGCTAGGATGGGATTGGTTGAAGCTGCCTCCTGTAAGAGAGACAATTTAGACAGTGTGGCCTCTGAAAATTGATCAGAGGCAGTTCCAAACTCAGATGTAGTCATGGGAAGACCCAGAGATGTTCCTTAGAGGGGAACGCCATGGCCAACCAAAGAATGCACATAGCACTGCCAGGGAAGAATTTACCACAGTGGAGTATTTATTGCAACCAATAGGACAAACTGTCATCTAATCTTTAAAACAAAACATTAATGGCCAGATATGGCAAGAACCAGGGAAACGTCTAGATTCTCCATACAAGGCTTCTTCACAGAGTGGTTGCTTTTGTTTCTGTATTCTACTAATATTGGCCTCTTTTCTAGGGTTCAGTTTATAATTGCTCACAGTTGACCTGGAGTATCTGGACTTTATCAGCCCTGATCTTAAGAGTAATCTCTCTCTCTCTCTCTCTCTCTCTCTCTCTCTCTCTCTCTCTCTCCTCGATTGTGTGTGTGTGTTTGTGTGTGTGAGAGAGAGAGAGAGAGAGAGAGAGAGAGAGAGAGAGAGAGAGAGATTCTCTGTTGTTTCCCACACCAGCTAATTAATTGACCACTACTGTAGAAAGCATTTTTCCTTTGTTTGCTTCTATTGATGACTCTGAGTCTCTGGTGCTGGAGGACATAAAGAAGAAGAGAACAATGAAGATAAGCCACACTTTTGTTTGTTTGTTTGAGAAAGAGTTTCTCAGTGTAACAGCCTTGGCTGTCAAAGATGAACCACTTTTTTAAAAGATGAATTAAAAAATAAACAGGACATATAATTAATTTTAGTAATATATTTTATTTGGCTGTATATGCCATCAATCTTATCCCACAGAATCAAAATATAAAAGTTATTTATAATATTCTTTCCCTTCTCCCCCTCCCATCAAGCCAAGTCTCTAAATCTGCTGTATGTACTTATAGCAAAGCTAGCCCTAGACTAGTCACTCTTCATGACATCAAAAGCCACATGCAGCTAGTGGTGACCACGTGGGACAGCACAGAACTATTCTGTGCTAGGAGCTTAAATAGTCCCATTTACTGCCTATGGCAACAAAGACATTTTTTTTTATCTTGTTCAAATTTTGATGAAATTCTGACTCACATCGCTCCAAAAGCAACTCGTTGTACCTCGAACCAAACCAGCTGAAGAGATTCATCAACACAATTCCTGTTCTTAAACTCCAGTATGTTTCCAGGCCAACCCTTTTGACCTATCAATCACAGCATTTGTCATTGCCCTGTTGAATATAATAATATCCTGAAGACTTCCATTCCATAGAATCCCCTGATTAATGTTTAGTGGTGGTGATGGTGGTGGTTGTTTGTGTGTGTCAAAGCGGAATGACAATGTCAAGATAAAAAGAATCTTTCAATGTATTTCTTTTTAAGATTTAGTTTCAGTTTTAGTTATGTGTAGGTGTGCGCACATGTGAGAGCAGGCACTCTCATAGTCCAGAAGAGGGAGTCAGATGCCCTGGAGCTGGAGTATAGACTTCTGGGAAACATTAAGTAGGTGCTGGAAAGCAAACTCAGGTCTTGTACAAGAAGAGCAGGATGTACTCTTAATTACTGACTTATCTCTCCAGTCCCTCATTTAATTTATTAATTCATTTGCCAATTTTTTTCTGTTCCTTCTTTTTCTACATGCTGATAACAATGTCAAGGTCATTCTTGTGTGATTTATGCCCCTCTTTGTCTTGGAATTTGCCAGATATAGAATGTCCAATAGATGTCCTCTGAGCTGCATTTACCCCAGTGGGACCAAATAGAGAGAAAACAGGGAGAAACTCAGGATGGAAAGATGCTGATGAGTCCAGTGAGACACGCTAGGAAGCAGGTGAAAGAAATCCATAGAGGAAGAATGACAGGAAAGGAGGAAGAATAGAGAACAAAGAAGTCTGTAGAGATCACAGAACATGACTGGTGATTACAGGCAGGACAGTATTGTAAATCTGGTGGGACAATCAGCATGGGTGGATTGTAAAGGTTAAGTGAAATGTTTATTTTATTCCTTTCTCCTCGCTAGTCAGCCTGACTGAATATGATTACCAGAAACACAGCACTTGCTGCATACTAAAATTAGATGTTAGTTTGACTTCCCCAAGCATCCACACACAGAGGCTGCTTACACATAAGTGCCTTTTCCACAGGCTCAGTCACCTTAGGTATCCATCCTTGAAGTTGAATGCCAGAAGCTAAAATGGAGCAAACATCCATGGCAGATGATATATCAGATTAGAGACGTCAGAGCTGAGGTCAAGTCCTGGCTCTGAAGTTTGTAAGTTTGAGCAAGCCTATTCACCTCATCTAGTATTATTCTTGTACTTACCTTACAAGGATTTAGGAGAAAATAAGACAATATCTACCGAACCACTTGAAATCTCTCATGTTACCCAGGATGTGGTAACTATATTTCTGTTGTCTTGTCTATCAAGACAAGTTGCTTCTAGTTTACAGAGGGAGAAAATAGAGGCCCAGACAACTAAAACTGACTTCACTTCACTTACCATCGGAGACTGGAGGCATGAGATGCAACCCCAGTCTATGTCTTTCCAGTCCTAATCTGTATCCCCAAACTATGCTGTCCTCACTTCAGTCACATTCTAGCAAAATGGCTATTCAGCCACCAAGAAAGACCCAAAGTGCTTTTCAGAATTATAACAGAAACTTCTGCCTTTAGTAATGCATCAAAAGCTGGATGTTGGAACAATTTTCTTCCCCAAATTTCTTTTTTTCTCCATCATTTTTGTCTATTATGCTCTTTTTTCTTATAAAAACAGATAGCCTTGGAGTTTAGCCATAAAAATGGCTAAAACATGCATCTTTAATATTTTTCTTTACTAAACAAAATGCTATCAGAAATACATAGACATTTTTCACTTGCTAAATAATCTCACAAATAAATTTTTTCTAAATAAGTAGTACCACAAATAAATAGTTTGTTAGTAAGTTAGTTTTCAGAAATAATTTATTTTAATATCTCAGTTATGATTTATATATTCAAAGCCAGTGGCCAAGTTTATATTTATACCCACTGTATATAAAAACAGGTAATCACACCTATATGCTCCTCCCACTGGACCCCATCAATACCATGCAAGAAAAGCAACCCAGCTGAGATTCATAGGGGTCAAAACCCCCGAAATACTTCTAGCCATAAGACACTGGGCATGTCACACCCACCAACCTCAGTTTTATCACCAATAAAGCAGAAATAATGTTGCCTGAGTCACCTAATTCTTTGGAGAAAGAAAAGAAACAATTTCCACATAACTGTTTTGTGGAATTGGAAGGCTATATGGAAAATTTCTATTTTTCTCATTATTGTTCTCACAAGTGGAAGTTCTGAGTGCACAGCACTTGATTCTTGCACTACTTTCCCCAAGAGTCAGTCTTCCTTTGTGCTGATCACTGATAAGAAAGGATAAAAGATTGGCAATAAAAAGGGTGAGAGACCACCCTGAATAGTGTGGGACCCTCAGGCTAAGAAGTGTGGTCTACAGTGTGAGCATTGAAGGACTCGGGAGAAGCTGTGGCTACCCCTTCATTCTTCAGTGTGGGGAAACAGCTTTGTTTTTAGTTGTACAAGAAAACCTCAAACCCACACCCAAGAAAAGGCCACTAGTCATTTTATGCTGTTAGCTATTTCCTTGTACTATGCTAGCTCCTTATGAGGAGCTATGTTCTCTGGGTGGTGGCAAGACACGTGTGTTATGCAGCATCCGGGAAGGTCACGTAAGGACTCTTAGAGATGGAACAGTACAACTGGCTTTGTCATTAGACCTGGCAAGCTGGCTTTCTTCTCCAAACTCTTGCCAAGTTTCCTCTCCAGAACCTAGAGATGGTGTGCTGCTGTCCATCAGATCCTCCTGATGGAAACTTTCGGACATATGCCTTTGCAGAATGTGAATGTGTCTCTTCAGGAAGGTTCAAACTCTCTTTTTTTGCTGAATAGCTGAGACCAAGGCTGTTAGGGTAGAAACGCCCAGCCAGTGGGTTCATTATTAGGCTTTTATTATTATAGACTAATTAGGGCTGGGCTTGGGAATCCCCTGGAGATGAAGTCTGTGGGAAGGAGCAAGCCACAGAGTCTTTGTAGAATTAGTTAGTTCAAAGAAGGTGTTATCAGAGCTGTGAAATAAAAACATCAGGTGCACCATGGAAGTGAATTTAGAGGATGATGAGTTGTCAAAGCAGAGCTTCTCAAGGGTGTGTGTGGCGCTGGACTTGGAGCTAAAGGACAGGGGTCCACAGAATCTAGGTGAGTGTGAAGAGAAGAGTCACAGGCCCTGGATTCAAACTCTCAGAACTCACAGAAAAGCCAGAAATAGTAGCACCCCTTTCTGTAATCCTGGCATTCCTCCAAAGAGTAAAATCCCCAGAAGCTTTCAAACTAGTGAGCCTGTGTGAGCAGCAGAAAAGGTGCCATGAAAACATTGCAGGCAAGGGACTTGGGACAGCTATACACAAGTCATGCTCTTCCCTTCCAGTGTTGTCACAGAATGCCTAAGAAAGAGCATGAGGCTATGAACATTAACAATAATGGACTGCATGAGTACAGACTCTAGCTACAAATTATTATAAAACATTAGAGCACTTATATGCCATGAGCCATCTATAACTGATATTAACGATAGTACCCACTCACAGTCTCTTGAGGATTAAATGCATTCAAAGACACAGTTCTTCCAGCCTCCTGTGTGACACATAATAGGTGAGATATAAGATCTAATCATCCTAATGGGCCAAGACAATGTCCTAGTTCTTAGATGTCCTCCAACGTTTGCATTGAGATGCAGCCAGAAGAGCTTCAGGCATCAATTTTAGTTTGAGACCATCAGAGAGTCCTGGAGAAATTTGAAGAGCAAATGCAACAGTGCCTGGTACTGCTGCTGACCTTGATTGCTGGACAAAGGTTACTCACAAATAATGGTATCAGCTGAACCAGTGTTTGCCTGATATTTGGAAAGTTCTTTTTTTTCAGGTCTGTTGTGGTCTTCCTGTTAATATCATCTCTCATAAATTGATATGTTGGAAACCTCACTCCAGGGACTGAGGAAATGTCACCGTGAGTAAAGCCTTTGCCATCCAGCATGAGGATCTGGATTCAGTTCTCTTCAACTCACAAGCTGGTCTCTATTGCATGCATGTCTACACTAAATTTTAGCACTCCTGTGGCGAGATGGTAGATAAAGACTGTTGCATTCCCAGTTTTGTGGTCCAGCTAGCCTGCAAGAATCTTACCTCAAAGGGAAGATGAGAACCAGCATCCAAGTCTGTCACCTGAGCCTCACACGTGCACGCTGGCACCTACACTCATGTATATAAAAATGTGTGTTATGCACACATAGACAGACACATATACACATTTTTTAAAAATAGAAAAAAAAGAATTCTTAGTTTCTAATGTTATGGCATTAGGAGAATTTTGGTTATGGTGGGGTTTGACTTGTTCATGAGAACATGCCCTCCTGAGTGAGATTAATGCCCTGGAGATTAAGGTTCAAAAGAACTTACCTTCTGTCTGTGGTGTAAAATCTCAGGGAGAAAGATCCACCTGTGATTCAGGAAGTTGATCCTTACAAAATACCAAACTCATTGGGACTTTGATGAAGGACATCAGCTTCCAGAATGAAAAATAACTTTCTGTCATCTAGAAATAGTAGTGTGTAATAATTGCAGAGCCCAAAGAAGTCAAGAGATCCCAGCCACCATAACTTCTCACTCCTGAAGTCTTCCAAGTTCCCTGACTCGCTAGTGAATCTCCCAGACTCACATTTGGGTCAGGCTGTCTACTGACTGTTGCTCTCTGGTCTCTGGTCTATGTACTTGATATTGTCTCCGTCCTGGCAGAGCTCTGAAGTTCCTCTCACTTGCCATAACCACCACTTAAAATAAACTTTTGGATCCTTAGGCACACTTCCTGCTTTTAGTCTTCTTTTTATGGATATATGGGGTTTTGTTTTCCCAACCATTGACAGCCTTAGAAATCTTAAAATAGTGACCTTGTGACAATGGTGTAGTTGAAGGGCACTGTCACCCACTAGACAAAATTAGATCTGGTCCTATCATTTATTAATTATACTAGTTAATAAACCTCAATCCATCTCAATTTCTGTCTAGTAGACCTACCATTTAGGATCATGACACAGACTGAATGGGACATGGATGTACTTTTACTAACCATAACAACTATATTCCAGCAAATCCTTGATAGCTATTTGTTTTTCTTCTATTTTTTTCTGGTATTTTGTCCTTTCTAAACTGTCACCTCCACGTCCTTTTACAAGTGCACTTCCTTTTATAATACTCCAATAGAAACTTAGTCTGTAATAATTTAAACAAATTACTTGCAAAGGATGATGCAATGTTTACACCATATTGTGGTCATTTGAGCACCCTGAAGTAAGTGATAATAATCCACTAAATTCACATTTTATAATACTCATTAAACTGTCTAAATCGTCAAGCTCCCTAATGTGGCCTTTGCCATACTGGTCCTTCTGCCTGAATCCCTTTTCCTCACACACTTCTGTTGGCTCTGCCTTGCCATTCTCAGTCACTTCCTGAGAGAAGCCTCCTCTTACCACCCCATCTAAATTATGTCTCTATTTTCTGTCTCCTTGCTCTCTGTTCCTCTCCCTCCTGAACTTATCATACTTTAAAATTTATTCCCATTCCTATGGCTACAGTTGTAATATTTACTTTCTCAAAAGACATGAAACCCCTAAAAGGCAGGAAATACACCACACCTAGAGAAGCCGGCAGCCAGGAGATGACTCAGTAACTGCTGAATGGATGCAAGATTTACCTCTCTCCACTCCGACCAAGATTACACACTTGATTTTTGGCAAGCTCATATCATGGAGATTCACATTCAGCTTTGCGTTCACCATCATTCTTAAGGGTTTCTTTTCCATGCCTGCTGCAAATCTGTCAATGGTCTGTGTAATTATGCATGTATGCACAAGTGTACGTGCACACTGTTACACACAAGCAGAGACATGTGGATAAACAATGGTTTTTTTTTAAAGTTATCTGAAAAAGATATGGTGTGAATATGTATAAGAAAAAAAGATGATATTGAGAGAGATCCCTGAATAAAATCATGGAATCCTTGATTATCACGATGAGGCACTGGATAATATCTCATGTATAATGACGTACTAAAAGAAGTATTTATTAATTATCAGGCACCCAGGACTAGAATCATAGGCGATGAGTGAGAGACACAATTCAGAAGCTGCTTTTGGCTCAGATTCTGTGCTCTAGAACCCATTTTAAGCTTTCTCAGGCTTTATGTGGGCATTTGTGCTGTTTGGGAAAAGGGGATATAATATAGGAATTATTAAAAAGATTATTGAATCTAATCCAAAAACTGACTGTTAATCTCAAAATATTTTACATTGGTTTGGATTTTGGCTTATTACTACAAATTTAAGGTCAAGTTTGATACAGTGTAGGCATATTTCTACTCTTTTTAAGATATTGTTTATGCAATTCCTTTAAAATTTTAATGTATAATTAAGAAATGTAGACTAATTGTCATCTGTGATAACCAAACTTATAGTCATGTTAGTTAGGTTTTTGTAGGTATATAAAGATACATTTCAATTAGATAGGTAATCTTCAAATACTTCAAAGACCTAGAGAATATGGCATTTAAATTATTTTAAGAATTTAGAATTTTCTGAAGTGAGAGAGGTCTGATCCTGGCAGCACAAATCTACTTCAAGAGAATTTTGCACATTGAAAAACTCCATATGAGATTTACTTTCTTTGTGGCAAAATTTAGCCATTTGACAAGAACTGTTTTTTGCCTCAACTGCCTGAAAGTGTGCTGTATGAACTGGACATGCAGGACCCATAGGAAAGTGACTTCTGAATGTTTGCAGAACAAGTCAAGATGGTCCTGCTTTGCAGTGAAATCTGCCAGATAAGGAGAAGTGACTGGTGAACTATGCCAGAATAGGTGGAGCAGTCCTTTAAATTTCCTGCTTCACTGAAAGGTATGCCAGAGACTCTAAGCCTGTAGACTGAAGATGAATGCCCCAATGTTACAAAGGAACTTTGGGTGACAGTTCAGAAAGCCAGATGTTATCTCTGTCATCTCTAGATTTTGAAAGTTGCTTGCACTTCTTGTTTACTTGAGTAATATTATATTTTCCTATAGTCTTTGATGTTGTTGAAGATTAGATAGTTATAATTATATTTTCCTTAGTTATAATAAAAGGTAAATTAGATGTGAAACTTTAGACTCACAAGGATAAAGTAAATGATACAATATTTTCTTCAATTTTGTTAAATACAAATAAACTAGACATTATAACTAATTCTTTCATGATAGCTGTTTTGTTATATGTGATCTTGCTCTGTTAATACTGAAACCTACTCAACTGAAGAATGGATTAACAAGCTGTGGTACATCTACACAATGGAGTACTACTCAGCAGTAAGAAAAAATAATACCCTAAAATTCGCAGGCAAATATCCTCCTGAACGAGGTATCACAAACCCAGAAAGATAAGCAGGGGGCTCACTCATTAGTGGATTCTAAACAAAACAGCAAAAAGCAAAGCATGTCCAAACTGCAAACCACAAACACTGAACAGCTTGGGATCTGAAAGACCTTGGATTAGTACCTTGGATCCCACTCCCTCCAAAGGAACACCTGACCCAGTTTTGATGTTGGGATGAGGAAAGTGGATCTGCCAGGAGTGGATGCTGAACTAAGCCATATTGGGACCTGGGGACCTCCTGCACTTGCTGGGGAGGAGATAAAGAGATGTGGAGAAGAGAGAGTGACTGGAAGGGATGGGAGGGGGAAAGGAGCTTGAACAAGGATATACATGGATAAAAAAAAATATGACTTTATTCATAATAAAAAAATGAAAAAAATGACATTGAATGGGAATGAGTATAGTCTTCATTTTGATATTTTTCATCAGTATATGTTACACATTTTAATGCATTTCATTGGGATCTTTTTCATTCAGGCATATAAAGTTCTTTTACTTCATTGACCCTTTACCATCACCCTAGCTTGTCCTTCTCCATACCCTGCTAATCCTCTTGCTCCTCCCATACACTTGCATATCTTTCTTGGATTTTTATTTCCCATCTGTATAAGAAAAACACATTATTTTTCTTTCTGAATCTGGTTTATTTTGCAAAGCATGATATTCTCCATTTGTTGATGGTCACTTAGCCTGATTCCATAACTTAGCTGTTGTGAATAGTGCTGTGATAAACATGAATATGTGGTGATATGTTACTTATTTACTAAAACCTGGAATATTAAGAGATAAATGCACAGTCAAACTAGGTAGAGGTAGCTCTGGGAGGAAAAAAAAATACTAACCGAAACCTATATTTTTAATTAGACAGAAAAGGGGAAATGATGTGGAATGTCTTTCTGTATGCTGTGCATTTATCATTGGTAAATTTAAAAAAAAAAAAAAACTGTTTTGACCTATGGCAAGGTGTCTTTGAAGTAGGCAGAAAATCTGAGCATAGATAAAGGGGAGGGAAGGCAGAGTCAAAAGAGATGAGATCCAACTGCCCAGGAAGCAAGATGTAAAAAAAATGGGTGAGCCATCAGCCATGTATCTTACACAAGACAGATTAATGGAAATGAGTTAAAATGCAAGAGCTAGCTAGCAATGTGCCTGAGCCATAGGCCAACCAGCATAAAACTAATGTAAGCTTCTGTGTGTTTCTCTGGGACTTTGGGACTGCTGGTCCAGATCTTGGGGCTAGTCCAGGCCAGAAACTTAATATTACACATAGGGAATAATCCCAAAGCTACAGTCAACAATAAAGCTAGAGCCCCGGGAAGCACAATACTTAAAACACAGAAGTGAAAAAAATTAAAAGCAGAATGACCATAACTTCAGTGTATACAGATATATCAGTTCTAGATATAGACCCAATGGTCTCTAAATTAGCATGTCGCAGAGATATGTTACATCAGTGTTTATTATATTACGATTCCCAGTAGCCAAGATACAGAATCAGTTTTAATGTCCATCAATAGATGAGTGAAAATGTGACCTGTCCATATACATTGGAGTTTTATTCAACCATATGTCAATTTTGAGGAACTGGAGAGCATCATATTGAGAAAAATAAGTCAGATTCAAAATAAGAAATAGTATGTTTCCTCTCATATGAGGAATCTTCATTTAAAATATACACATGAACATAGAAAGATACATTTGTACAAAGCAGAAGAGAGAATATTGAGAGGAAGAAGGGAGTGGAAATGGGGAAGATCCAAGAGGAAGTCACAGGTAAACATGAGTGAAGTCAGTGAAATACATTATTGGGTGTGTGAAATAAACACATTAATGGCTTTAGAAAGAGAAACGAAGACAACTACGGGATCTTGTGCTCAGGCTTTATTCTGGAACAAATTTTGAAAACCCATATGCAACATGAGAGAATTATAAGACATACCAAAATCCTGACCTCAGAGTAGGAAAAATCATAGAAGAAGGAAGAGAATGAAGGGTCAGGAAAGGAAGTTGTCAAAAAGAATTTGCTAATTGCTTCAGTGTCATAGATAAGATGAGCTTTGGATGTAAGCACATAAAGTATGGAGTTTAACCATTTCCTGATCTTGGCTGAAGAGATTAAAGAGATGGTTGTGGAACCATAACCATATGATGAGTGAATGGCTTCTATGTGAGAGAGAGGTGTGGCTTGGATGAGAATTTCCCCACAGGCGCTGGCATTTCAGTCCGCAGTCCTCAAGTGGTAGCACTGTTTGGGGGAAGCTTAAAACCCATGGCCTTACTGGAGGAAGTATGTCACTGGTGGTAAGATTTAAGGTTTCAAAGCCATGTACTATTCACAGTTTGCTTGTGGTTTGAGATATAAGCCTTCAGCTCTCAAATTCCAGCTCCAGCTGCCATGTCTGCTATCATGTGGTCCCTGTCATTATAGACCCTCTGAAACAAAAATCCCCAGATGAATTCTTCCTTCTATAAATTGCCTTGATCATGGTGTTTTACCACAGAAATTTAAAAAAAAAAAGAAGCAGACTAAGGATGTAAAAGTAGATTCATGTGATGTAGACAGTGGTGACCATCATGGCTAGCCTGAGTCTCCCTCAAATTAATCATGCTTCTTAACCTCTTCTGATCTTCTCATGCTGTCCAACAGCTTGAATACATATAGACTGTCACTGAAAATGACTTTTCCTGCTTCCCTTGGTCCATGCTCTTTCTTCTACCTTGCTGTTGACCCTTCTTTGCTCTGGACTTCCCCCTTCTTAGGCTCTCTCCCACAGGCTCCCAGTCAAAAAGGCCTGTTTGAGAATAGTTTCATCTTCCCTTCCCACTTTTCCATCTCAGAGTACCAGGCTGCAAAATCCTGTTTAGTTTTCCCCTAAGATCCTTAAAGTCATTTTCCCAAATGTTCAGAGACAAGACTATGTGTCTCTTTAAATGCATGAATGGGTGAAGTATTTTACATGGTAACATTTTTGAATATTTGTTAGAGACTACTCTTTCTCTATAAAATGAACTTGCACCTTTGTAAAAATAACTTATCATTCATTGTTATCATCCATACATATGCATACCGTTACTCAGAGACTCTGAAGAAAGAAACCCTGTTAGCTTAAATGAGAGAACAAGAAACTTGCCATCCCATTAACTAGCTTTGGTAATTGAGTTTTTATGAAAGACAGGACGGTGGATAACCTATACGTAATCTGTAACACATATAGTTTTCTCACTTTAAGGCTTCTTCTTTTCAGAATTCCTGAGAATATTTGTCACACAGAACAGGTGGAATCCTGTCTGTACCATTTTCCTGGTTTATCTTCAAAGAAAACTATATGGAAAGATAATTTTAAATGGATGAAAAGTTTCAGAATTATAACATTAAAACAAACACATAGAGTAACAGTACATCTGCAGATTTCATCTCATCCAGATTATGGACAGGTCATTTAATGTGTGAGTGTCTGTCTTCTTTGACCATTGATGCTGTCTTTGAAGAAATCATATTCCTGCTTGCCTTCTTAGCAGTGTCTATAAAGTGAACACTGTTGGCATGACTTTCCAAAGTCCCTAACATCCTTCCTCACCAATAATCACATCTATACACTACTTTAGGTCTTACTGCGATTGTTGCTGCATGTAAATCTCTGCCTGGAAAATACTCTTAGTTTGAAAGAAGAATGGACAAGTGAAAGCAAAAATGTGTATTTGTTCATGTGGATTATTTCTTCTGCTACTACTTACACTTTATTCATCACCCTATCCTGAGAGAAACACAATTAGCAAAGTTAGTTAACTGAGTGCTGGGTTCCTTATTCTCTCATTGAGGATGGCAGGGTATCTTACTTCAGCATCTCTAGGTGACTGTGTGTATATTATAATAGTTTTTTTAAGTACATAAAATAGTAGGGGGAAGCGCAAATGCAGTGCCACACTTCCACAAATTAAGCAGTTGAGTTTCCCACATTTGGGGAAATTGCAGGGGTCAACACACCCCAAGTGCAATGGGTGAGCCTCGTTCTGGGAAAACCACCTGCTTGCATGGTATCTCCCCTGCCAGGTAAGTATGACTGTGTGTATATTAATTAAAATGTATAATGATTTTTTTTACAAAGACAAAAGTTCATTTTAGAGTAAAATAGTAGTTTCAACCCATAAACACAAAAGCTTACAGGCAAGTAGTTCAGCAGTATTGTGTAACATTTCTGGAGAGATCTGAACAAATATCTTTTCACCCTCTAGATAGGGCACCAAGGAAATGATTGCACCAAAGTCTAGCTTATTAGAGACCAGAGAGTTTATTAGAGTTACTTAAAAGAGAATGAGTGAGGAGTTAGTTGTAAGTATATGGATAACTCAAAGGCAACTGCATCACTACAATTCTTACTCCATAATGGTTTGCAACACAAGAAAACTTCATCTCTGGAGAGCTCTGGACAACATTCAGACATGTTGGTCAATGTGAAAATCTCCTCTGTCCACTCAACAGTTGATACTGTCAATATTATTTTTGTTGGAGGAGCCATGTGAATCTAACAAGTATCAGGAGCTTTCTGGGACTTAAAAGTTTTGTTTACTTTCTTTAAAGGAATTCTTCAAGGCAGAGGCAATAGCAACACACCAAATAACATGACTAGTAACAGCTCAAAGGATAAGTAACCCCAAAGTTCATCAACTGATAAATGAATAACCCAAATGGACTATATACTATTCAACCACATGAAGAATGAAAATATTTATTCATATTACTACACAGGTGAATCTTGGAAACATTACTCTTAGTAACAAAACCACATACAAATTTGTATTATATTTGTGATGGTTACCATTCAACACCAATTTGACAAAATCTCAAATCATATGGAAAACATGCCTTTGAATGCAATGGTAGAGATTTGTCTTGATTGTGTAACTAAGATAGGAAGATCGGCTCACTATGGGTGGCATCTGATAAAAAAAAGTCTTCAAACATCTCATGATCTTAATCTCAGGGTCATGAGTTTAAGCCCCATTTTGGGCAGCAGATGAAAGAAGCAGAAGGATTACTTTACCATTTATTATCAGTAAAATCCATGTACAATTATCACAAGACAAAATAGAAAATCCAAACTGAGTTACCAGCTGCTCATTGCTTGTAAGGGCTGCACATCCCAATGAATTGGGCTGGTTCCCAATGAAAATCCTATTTCTTGGACCAAAATACTTCTTCCAATTGTCTAGTGGACCAGTGACAGAACATTCGTAACAGACACCATTTTCTAAGTAAGAACAAGTATAGAGAAAGTCAGCAGAGCACTAGCAAAGTGAATTTATTGCTATCACTTTATTACTGTTGATGAAGTGTAACCCATTTCCACGAGCTCTTGACACCTTGATGTGCCCATCATGATGGACTGTAACCTGAACTATAATCCAGAACAGTGAGCTAAAATCATTTACTCCCTAAATTTATTTTGTTGGTATGTTTTATCACACCAAGAGAAAAGAAACTAAGACAATATTATTGTTGTTCTACAAGCATCTGGATTAAGTAATCCATAGAGACAAAGCAGACTAGGAGGAGCCTCTAGGTAGGACATTTTAGAGTGTGAACACTAAATTATATGGACCTTCAGAGAAGAGAAGGGTTCCATGAGGAAAAAAGTTCTGGAATTAGATGAAGCTAATGGTCCCAGTTATACAAGTTCAAGAGTATACTAAACCTCGTAAGAGACATAACTTGAAATGCTTCCAAATATCATCCATATGCTATATATATTCTACCTCAGTTTAGAAGTATGAAGGAAACGGAATGAAGGGATGACCCAGGGTGAAGAGGAGGAATAGTAAAGCACCCAGAACAGTATTATTCCAGAATACAGAAATATGACAAGGGTGACCAGGAGAAGTTAGTGTCTTGCCAATCATTAAAACTCTCGATTCCACAGGTTCTTTCAATTCTCTACCGGATGTTGGGGTAGAGGGGTGTCTCACACTGCCCTCATCAGCCAATAACAGCATTACCAACATATGCCACATGAGCTTCTGAACCATGAATAATATACATTTGAATAGATAGTTCATGTGTCTGAGACCACATAGAATGTGCCAAACAGGCATTTTTAAATTGCAGTTCACATCCAGAAAGGATTTCAAAGATTATCACCTTAACAAAATAATTACAACTAATCTTGATATAAGATAAATATACACTTTTGGTGGGCTATGGTGGCCCCTCCACTCTCTTTTCTGAGCTCCTCGGACTAGGAATTTCTTCTCACTTTGTCTCTTTTTTTTTTTTTTTTTTGTCTTTATTTTGTATGCCCTTTGCTGTATGATGTTACTTCACATTTGGATAGATTACAGAACCTTCAATTCTGCATTCCTGATTCTTGGCACAGAGTAAACAAATCATATGCTAACCTTGGCTGATAGCTCTTGGTGAACAACCAATGAGTCTCCTGTTTGAATACAAAATGATTCAAAGGCTTATATGTTAAAGGCTTAGTTACCAGTTGAAGGGTTTTTGTGGAAATTGAATCATGAAGGTACTAACTTTATTCTTGGATTAATGCCAATGAGTTGGAACCAGCATTAATGAGTTCATAGCCGAATAGGATACTGAGAGGTGAGGTCTAATTGAGGAATTAGATCATTGGGGCCATGCCCCCCTCTTTCTCTCTCTTTTCTCTCCCTATGCCTTCATTTTTCTCTCTGATTCCTACCCATTATAAAATAAGCCACTATGCATCAGTAAGTGTTCATGAATGTGCACCATTTTCTGCCTCTTACAGCCTGAAAGCAATGGAACTAGTCAGCCTCTGACCATGAACTAGAAAAAATTCTTTCTTGCCAGATAAGATGGTACCATCTTGTGATCACAGACCTTGGGCAAGAGAGGCAGGAAGCTCAGTAATTCAAAGTCATTCTCAGCTATGTAGTAAATTCAAGCCCAGTGTGGGATACATGAAACTCTCACTTTAAAGAAATACAGGAATGCAAAACAAAGACATGATGAAAAATTTCTTTTCCCCATTACGTTGTTTGGTGTGGGGTGTTTTGTCATAGTTACAATAATATAAGTTTGAATATGGGAAAATCACTACACACATGAAAATTTTAAAACAAAAAACATAATAATAATGATAATAAATAACACAGAATATTATTTGTATCAAAGACAGAGGGATTGTGTAGCCTGTGGCTGCTCCAGTTTCCCTAAATTGGGTTTATTTTCCCCAGTGACAGAGCATCAGACACTATCCTGTGCTGAAATGTCATCTGTTTATGCTGTTTATGGTTTTGAATAGCCATAGTGGAATATACAACCAAATCACTGGTCTCAACATGGATAGGTTTTAAAAACCATAGAAAACTCTGTCTCCACATCCAAACTCTCTGGAAGTAGCTCCTTCCCTCTATAGATGTTCTTTGAAATTCCAATGAATCCAGAATGCTGAATGAAGATCAGTAATTTCCTTTCCGGATCTACTGTGGCCACCCAGGAGCACCCCACTACCAGAACTCTTCATGGCTTCTGGCAGAGCAGTACTTTCAAGGGAGTCCTGTGGGGAGTGAGTTGCTCAATGGAAAAGTACTGCTTTGTATGGGATTTAAAGAGCCCCGGAGATCTGTGAAGACCGTCTGTCTCAAATGCCTTCATGGGCTTTAATTTGTTCTCATCCCCACAGCAGATAAAAAAAATTTTTAGAAATTTTGTTTCTGTTTGAAAATTTGATTTGTATTTTGATTTTAGAGAAGGGAACTCAGAATTATGAGGAAGAATTAAGTATCTATCCAGTGCATATTTTGATGTCTTTTGAAATTGAATGTCTATCAGGTTATGGAAAGAATTATGGCTTTGACAGAATTTGGCTTGCTCATCATCTATAATACTGGCTGTTTTTCTTTAGTTGCAATAATAAACACAAATCACTCTCAGGTTTACAAAGCCCTTCTGCAGCCTGCCTGCATCTGCTCACAGATGATTATGACCCTAGTTTTATAGAGCATAGGGGCTGAGCAGTGCAGGAACATGACAAATACTTGAGGGTAATAACAGAATAAACACTTCAAAGTCAGTCATTGGGGTTCAGATTTTTTTATCTTTATTCGGGAACTCACCTTCTTCCATTTGTCTGTAGACACATGAAGACCAGATTCCAAAGGTAGACAATCAGAACAATTAGAGGGTATGTTTTCTAAAATTAATATTAACAGAGAAAAATAAACCTCAAGATCCAGAAACGATGTATGTTATGAGTTCCATTGCTTCTCTGTTGTCCTTCCTCACTGCCCCGCAGATGCTACTCTTGCCCCAGAGTGAATTTATAGATGTTAGAAACTTCAGCTCCTGGGTCTGGGATTCAGACAAACATCCCAGCAAAGCAGAAGTTCACTGTGTTACACGTTGGCATAAAATAAAAATGTTATCGCATTCCCATATGCAAACAACTTGCCAAAGGAGTGTGGTGCTTCAAAAGTCGTGTACTGGAAGGAGACATGATCTCAGTACAAGCTGTGGGAGCTCGTGAATCTATGAAGCAGAAAGTATGGCTGAGGAAGAGATCAGCCCAGTGACAGTTGACTGGCCTTGCTGTTCTCTTAAGAGGCACTAATAGTAGTGGACCGGTGCTGTGGAAGAAAACCCAGCTTCATTTAAAGCACTAGCATGAAATTGGCTGCAATAAAATTATGCATTAAGTGTGCATTATGTTTAATAAGACTGGATTGTACTTCCCATGTTTACTCTGTGACTATTGAGGCTGATCCAATTTTCTCAAGTTCTCCAATTGGTTCACGATCGAGTTTCTGGCCAGAAGGTCAAATTTCCCTTGCTGTTATTGTATGTCTCTATTACTTTATTATGGCATTTACACTTTATATTCATTACTTTTTTCTATCTCCTGAACCTTCCCCCATTCCAAAATGTTCCCTGTAGATGGCCCGTTTGACACAAATTAGAACAACCTTGATAGCTGTCAACTGGAGACTATCAGAGAACAAAAGGACATTATTGTGAGCCAGCACTGGAGGTAATTTCATGTGCTTTCTCTGAAGGCTTCTTAATAGCCTTTGAGAAATAATACAATTCGGATCTGCAACCAGGAGACGAAGAGTGGATGTGGGACAGCATGTCTAGCACATGACGTGGTCTTTAGACTCTACTGTCCTGGGGTTAGGAGGATCATTAGAAAATAGAGATATCCAGCCTCATTTCACTCATGTATACGACTGAATCCATTTAACTAGCAAACGTTCCATGGGAGCTTACACATGGGAAATAAGATGATGCTACAGCAACAAATGCCATCGTCCTACTGTGATTTCATAACATAATCAAGACGGGAAAGAGTGATGTTGGGCAACAAAGAAAAATCTTGATACAAGAACTAAATACACAAAGATGAGTTGAGGAAAAAAACAATTAGTTTCTAATGGAAAACAGGGAAAGTTTATGGAAAAACTAAAGCAGCTCTCTTGAAGGAAAAAAAAAGGAGTAAGAGGCAGTGCAGGCAGTAGGAATGGTGCAGGTAGACATAGAAGGATGAAAGAAAGGGGCATCTTGATAATCTCAGGAAGGAAAACAGGGTGGGAGTGTCAGTGATGAGGGCTACAGGAGGATGCAAAATACCTGGAAATGAGGCCAGTGTACTGAGAGCTCTGCAGAAAGCTGTACGGGATTTAGAGATAATCCTACTGTTGTGGAGAAATAATAAAAAACCCTCTCCCAACCTATATTATAATGTTTAATCTTTTACTTCTACAGATGGCTTCAACTGGATGAAAGGCAGAAAGAGCTCCTTCAGAGTATTGTTCTGTATTCTCTCACATACTGAGGCAAGTGCAAAACAATGCATTGGTATATGCATGTGTTTGTCTATACATATCTGTATCTGAACACACGTACCTCATCCACAGCATGTGCTTAAATACAGTCATGGCACATGATAGAATAGGACTTTTACCCTAACCAAAGGGTAAGAATTCCTTTAGAGCTGAGTCTAAGACTAAGCCTTGAAGAGACTAAATTGAACAGTTGGTAAATTAGCTGGTAAACTACTTCAGAGAGAGAGAGAGAGAGGTGGGAGGGGCACCAAGAGGAAATTTAAAGAAAAATAACAAACTCAGATTATTAAAATTGTAGCAACTAAAAAAATCCAAGGAACAAAAAAAGATGATATGAGTAATTAATGAATACTGGTATGTAAACAGATAAAAATGAGACATCATGTTTAATAGGCAAGGAATTTTAAATAATACAATACATGTGTTCAAACTATAAAGTAATATACACAATGAGTAAATAGGTAAGTAATTTTGGTCAAGTCAAAGCATCAAATCATATATAACTAAATTTTAATTGAAAAATTTAATAGATGGTCTTAATATTATATTGAACACTAGTAAAGGAAATCAGAAAATTTTAAGACAGAAAAATAGGAAGTACACAGACTAAAGAAGTGAATAGAAAAAGAGTAGACACTAAAATAAAGTAGTAAATGAATTTTATCTGACTTTGGAAAAACATTATGTTGTTTAGTATGTGTTCACTTGGAGGCCTTGACAGATACAACAAAGAAATAAGAAAAGTGAATGAAAAGACATTTATTTCAAAAGTAAATAAAAGCACAAGTCAAAAAGACTGAGTAAACACATACATGAAACATATACACATTGACATACATTCACATATATACACATACACACACATATACACATGCATATGCCTACATACACATATATACACAATAGTAAAACTTTTGAAAAAACAAAGCTCAAAGGCAATCAGAATGAGGGAAGATTTTGTTTAGAAGTTTGCAATGAAGACATTACTTTAGAAGTCACACCAGACTAAGCCAGTGAAGAAGAAACAAGCATCTTTAAATTGCTGAGGGGGGGTTACATTTTAAAAACATATGTACAGATGTGTGTGTGTGAGAGAGAGAGTGTGTGTGTTTACAGAGAGATATATCCTTTAAAAAGGAAGGTGAAACAAAGACAATTTGGAATCAGTGAAAACTAGAAAAACATGGTGGACGCAGATATACTTTCCAAGAAATAAAATGTTCTTTAAGCTTAAATGGTTATACCACATTGAAATTCAGACATGCAAGAATAAATAGCCTCTATATGTGATAAATATGCCCATGAGTAAGTGAATACTAATCCTACTTGCTTTAAAATACCTTTGTCCTACTTACCTTAAAATATTTTTAAAGTTAAAAAGTAACATGTTGTGAGCCTTAAAACATAAGTGGATCTAAAGGAATGAAAACAGTGAAAAGGATATGATATGAAAGTTACTATCCTCAATATAAGATTCTTATGTTCCTGAGAAATGGTACAACAAAGCTAGTTAAAATAGCTATTAGTGAACACAGATGCCTTACCATAAAACTGTTTAAAGAGGGGCTGATCTAGTAAGTTAGAAAGAGTGGAAAATACATATTACAGTAGACTTAACATTATTCATTAAATAATTAAACTAGACATAAATAAGCTAATTATGCCCAACTAAGAGGCAAATTTTAATGGACTATGTAAAAATATTTGATCCAATTATATAATCTCTATGAGACATGTATTTTAAATAAATATAACTTAAAAGTAAGAGTAGAAAAATAAGAACTACACAAACACTAATAAAAGAAAATTGTTCATAGAATGTCTGTATCAACATCATGGAAAATCTAATGAACCAATTAATCAAGAACAGATAACAGTCCCAGTGATAACACACATGATAGCAGCTTCCTAATGCATGATGGGACACTAAGTGAAGAATACAAGCAAACTGTAGTGGAAGATTTTTAACAAGCCTTTATCAACATTTAATGAACAAATAGAATAACTAATAAAATGTTGGATATATATATATACACACACACAATAATCAACTTAAATGGGCCATTTTTGTAGCAGCTCAGCCACTGCAACATGTTTTTTTTCCAAATAAAAAACAGAATATTAATCAAGATATACATACCATATACTATAACATAAAATAAACCTTAACTACGTTTAGTTAAAACAGAAATGACATAAAATTTATTAAGTGTAATATATATAATTAAAGTAGAAAATAATAATGAAAAGGGAACTGGAGGTCTCCAAACACATGAGAATTAAATAATACTTATAATAAATAACTCACTAAGTCTGATGTGGAGGGCTGGCCTAACATGCATGGGAACTTGGGTTTAATTCCTGTAACTGTTAGTAAGCATGCTGCTACACAGCTATAATCTCAGGACTCAGTGGGTTGAGATCTTGTAAAGTTCAAGATCATCCTTAGTTGTATAGCAAGTCTGAGGTAGCCAACTCTCCTGAATAGTTTTATCAATTTGAAACAAGCTAAAGTGTTCTGGAGGAGGGAACCTCAATGAAAAAAAATGTCTCCATAAAATCAGGCTATAGGCAGATAAGCCTGAGGGAATTTTTTTTAATTGGTGATTGATGAAGGAGTTCTTAGCCCATTGTGAATGGTTCCATCACTGCACTGGTGGTCCTGAATTCTATAAGAAAGCAGGATGAGCAAACCATAATGGGCAAGACAGGAAACAGCACCCCACCATGGCCTCTGCATCAGCTCCTGCCTCCAGGTTCCTGTCCTGTCCTGACTTCCTCTGATGATGAACAGTGATATGAAAGTGGAAGCTGAACAAAGCCTTTTCCCTCAATCTGCATTTGGCTGTGGTATTTCATCCCATGGTGACACTATGTGTAAAACTCTGTCTTGAAATAAATAAACAACCTATAAGTCACAAAAGTTCTACAGAAAAAAAATCGCATCTATTGAGTTGAATCATAAGGAAAATAAGACAAAGCTTGCAGAATGCAGATACAGCATTGCTTAGAAGGCAGTGTGCACCTTTCAAGACATGTACTGGAAAATAATAAAAGTTAATAATCAAAATCCTAAGCTTTTACCTTAAGACTCAAGAGTTAAATCCAGAGAGTTAAAAAAAAAAAAAAAAAGAAGGGAAGGAGAGAGGGAGGAAGGTTGAATGAAAAAAGAAGATAAACAAATGAAGTGTGTTAAACTATAGAGAAGAATTTAAAAATCCAAACATTCATTCTTTTAAAAGATCAGTAGTAGGCAACCCTATAGATAAAAGGATCATATAAGTTAATGTTAAAATTTTTTAAAATATGATAATTAGAGAGGCAGCCAATAACAGAATGAAAGCATAAAACATTGCTGTGAGTCCACAAGTATTAAATTATGGCAAGGAAGTATTTTGATAACATCATGCCAATATATTCGTTGACTTAGGATGAAAAACTCATGTTCTCCTGGAACGCAATGCTAGTAAATTATAGTCCATCAAGACTGACACTTCAATATCAAAGTTATTATTTAGAAAATTAGCATGCATACTACATTTTGAAGAAAAATATTTATTTTATGACTTGTGACAAAAGATTTGTGTCCAGAATAGAAAAGAAGCTTTTAAAAGTCAATATTTTAAAAATTAAACTGTGTTTTCAGGTACCAAGATGGTATTGAAAAGGTTTAGTCAATGAAGAGCTTGTGAGGATGCAGTGGATTGAAATAAAAGACAAAGACCACAAGGCTGCCTTGACTGCTGCACAAGACAAAGAGGAACACATGACTGATGAGCAAGAACCACGGGCTGCAAAACTACCTGAGCCTAGGAAAGTCATAAGGCAACAGCTGGCCTTCAGAGACAGAAACAGGCTCCACTTGTATTCTGCTGGGCTCTAGCATGGGCTGGGGGCTGGCAATGTCAGTTAACAATAATCCCTGAAGCAGACTGTTCCAAAGGAGATTTGAGCTCCATGCTTCGATCGCTCACAAGTTGTCTTGGTAAAGAAATGGGTAAAGGAACAAGGAAGACAGTGTCCAAAGGGAGATATGTAAATGGCTAGAACGAACATGCAAGCTGGCTTTGCATCATTCATACAAAATCACAAGCATACAAATCACAAGGTACCCACCAAAATTACTGTGAAGACCAATGTTAATGCTTAATATTGGTGAGGATGTTCAACAGTGGTGACCTTCATATATTACTAAGAAAATGTGAAGTAAGGAAACTTGCCTGAGAAAATACTCAACTTTTTACAAAGGTGTGTACTCAAGAGAAATAAATACATTCTTCAACAATGTTCGAGCAACTTCTCATCCAGAATGAGGCTCAGCAATTAAGAGCACTTGCTGCCCCTGCAAAGGACCCGCACAGATTCTGAGCTCCCATTGGGCAGCTCACAACTATCTGTAGCTCCTGTTTCAGGGGATTTAACACCTACTTCTGTGTTACTGAACACTAGGAACACACATGCTAGACATAGACATGCAAGTTAACACCCATACACATAAAAACAAATAAATCTTAAAAAATGTTCTAGTAACTTTACTCATGTTAGTTTAAGTTGAAAACAACTCAAGCATCCATTAATAAGAAGTAAGTGAAGGCATGGTCAGGCAGTGTAATACTGTTCAGGAATCCAAAGGAATGACCTACACATATGCACAACAACATGGATGAATCTCAAAAACATCTTGCTGAGCAAAAGAAATCAGACAAAAAGAGCTCAAACTATATGATTCACTTGGGTAAATTAAAGTGATCATTTCCCATAGTAATTGAAAACAGATAGTTGCAGCCTCTGGGAGGAACAAGCAATAAGTAACTTGGGAGAGCATGAGAAAACAGAGTGATGGAAACATTTTGTGTCTTGACAACGTTTGGCATACAGATCCCTCTGAAGTCATCAAAATGAGTGGAAGAGCTATGAACTGAAGATTCCCATATTATGTACAAATTACAAGTAAGATGTGGGTATGATTCTAAACATTTGCTTGTAGTAAAGTAACACATTTAAAATATAGCTTCTCTGTTTTATGAAAGTGATCAATTCTTCTCCATCTGAAAGGTATCTGGGAAGCACAAAACAGGAAATTTACATTATCTCAATCTCTTTCCCATTTAAGGTTAAATATCGAATGTAGTTAGCATTCACCTTCCAGTATGAGAAGGCTCACATTTTCATGTATCTGTGAAGTCTTTTGTTTTGGGTAAATATTTCATCTTACAGCATGGCTGACTCCTCTGTTCTTTATCCTGAGAGAGTTTCTGAATCACAAGGTTTCTTTTCCCACTTTTAAAGAAGAGAGAAAAGTGGCCCTAGGTCCATGAGGTAATCACAAGTCCTCTCTGATCTTTCCTAGGAAGTTATTGCTCTGGTTTGGTCTCTTAACTGGTCACTGCTAAAATGTCTCATCCATAGCAAGGCATTACTATTGGAAATAAACATCACAGCTCTAGGCACATATGTCTGTTTGAGAGGTCCCTAAGTGGGTTAACTTCCGCACCTAGACAGAGTTCCATATGAATACTGTCTTACAGGTCTTCAGGATCCCTTTACCAAACCTCATAGAAACTTTTGGATGCTCAATTAATTTGGAGACTAAAAGCGATGTCTCCACTTCTTCTATCAATGTCTTGTCATTCATTACTGTCATGGGTTGCCCACAAACAGTGAAAAGGGCCTTAGAAGGGACTCTGCCTGGAAGTGTACTACTGACCCTTCTTTAGTATCTCAGGTAGGTGAAGACTGATCCCTCATCTTATGTCACAATATTATTTAGTTTTCTAATAGCTGCCTTGAAATTTTAGCTCACCTCTATAGCTCTTGACCAATTTCTAGCTTTTCGCAATGTGTTTTTTAAAATTATTTTTAATGTGTGTGTGTGTGTATGTGTGTGTACATACGTGTGCAGGTACTCACAAAAGGCAGTACTCATTGCATCCCCTGGAACTGGAGTCATGTGCTCAGTATGGGTGCCAGGAAATGAATGTGGGTCTTACAAAAGAGCAGAAGCTCTCTGGACCTCTGGACCAAACCCATCAATTGATGGGTTTTAGGTTTTAAATGCTCTGTGTTGCTTATGCTTTTTTTTCAACCCCTTGGGACTGGAAGGCACATCAACTTACAACAAGGGCTGGCTGTGGAGAACAAAAATGCTACCACATTTTATTCTTGTACTGTCCTCAAGCTATTGTATACTAAAGTGCTGTTCTTAAGTCTGTTCCCATAAGCTTGGTGGTTAAACTATTCACTCTGCATTTCTTCCTTTGTCTTCCCTTCAGCCAGCTGTCAAGGTTTACCAGCTATAATCAGTAACATACCTGTTGGCCAGGAAAGGGGCCACTGTGGACACCTCAGCAAAATAGTAATACAGTGCTTGTCCTTCACTGACCTTAAGGCCGTCCAAATTATAAATCAAAGTTCTTTTTTAAAACAAGATGTAAAATGAAGGGTAGAGAAGCAAATAGACATGATGATACCTAAGTTGGGAAACTGGAATCATCAAGAACTAAACTCCCCCATGGGTCTGAAAGGTTAATTATTACAGAGGCGTATTCATCATCCTAGCTGTTTTACAGTAACATCTCCATGGAGAAAGAGGCAGAGGAGGAAGACATACCCCAATTACATCACATTACAACTATGCCAAGCTCCCAGGGCAGCAATTGATCAAAACTGACCAAGTTCATTTCAATTTCTTAAACTTTGCTATACTAAGAAAAGCTCTACCTGGTCTTTTCACAGCTTGAAGACAGCCTGTACTTTGTCATGGTACAGTAGGGCACCACAGCAGCCACCGCCATCCTCATCTCAGCTATCCTTGGCATTTCATCTCACTGCAGTTCACACAACTAGGAACCCTTTATAAATCAAGTGAGTGGCATTACCTAGAACCTCTGTGTGAATATAAATTCAGCTCCTCTACTATGAAATCGTTATCAGCTGGTGAGACTCATTAATAAAATTATTGAACAACCCAGCATGCAGAGGTGTTCATGTTCAATGTATACATCTTTACAAGGAAACCCAAGTCAAGGGGCCCAGTTATACACTGGACTAGCTGCACTCTGTAGTCTGAACTCCCCATGCTCGGTGTTTCTACACAATACCAAGCACTGTTAGGACTAGTTAAAGCCACTGGCTAGGTCAGGGGAGTCATCTTTGTTTTGAGCTGTGTATTTGATAAGAACCAGCTCTCTTCAGAAAAAGTGAAACTTATTTTATGACCCTTTCCCCCACACACATACAAGCTGCCACATTCATGAATTAGGTATGCATCTTATCACATGTTTGTCATTTCACTCCATCTACATCTACATGTGTCCCGATATATTTCTTAAATGCTGTCACATTGCCTGCATTGTTCTGAAGTCCTTCTTCAACTTAAAATAATGTTTATAAGATAAACTCACATCGCTGCATATGGATCTCATTCATTCTGGCAGCTGCATGCGGATTCCATCACAGGAGTAAAGCACCATTTGCATATCCTTTGTGCTAGAGATGGACATGTAAGTTGCTTCTAATTCTTCTAAATTTTAAACAATACTGCAGAGCATGTCTTTGTTCAGGTCCCCTGTGTACATGCAGGAATGAATGTAGCAATCCTTAAGGGTGGGGCTTCTGGATCCTGGAACATGTCTGTCTTCTACTTTCTTATTAATACTGACATTAATTCAAGTGCATGTTAAGAGCAGGGTGGTGACGATTCTGTAACTGCCATGCTGGCTGGTCCATCTGGAATTCTACTTTACATCTCACATAGCAGGGGCAGGAACAGAACTCTCATTGCCATAACTATCTTGGGACTCAACTATTTCTCCTAAGGACCTTTCCTTTTCCATCAAGGCTACACAGAAAAGCCCAGATGCTCATGCCTAGGGCCAGATGAATCCTGTGGTTTCTACTCACCCTCACCTCCCACATCTCTCTCACAGACCCCACCAGCAGCAGCAGATTCCAGTGTCTCAGTCCAAACAAACTTTGTCTCTGTGGACTTCTATGACAGCTTCAGATCTAGAATTTCATTCTGTACCTCCCCACACAGCAGCTAGAATGAGAGCATTACCTACAATGTGATCATCCTGCTTCATTTCTTAAAGTCAGCCATCACCCTTAGAGAGAAGCCTAAATGTTTAGCTTGTGTGTTTTACACACTCTTCTGTGAGATCCTCTTCATACCTGGTTGGTCTCTGAATCCCCAGGGCTCAGTAGCTACATGGGAAGCATGATAAATGAAAAAGGTACCAGGATGGATGAAAAATTTCCTGTCTACTCTTCCTTCAATGTTCTAAACCAATGAGAGAACAAAACAAAATGCAAACAGACAGGCACTACCCTCCCAAGGGGCCAGCAGCAGAGTGAGCACCTAGTTATTCTTCAAAATAAACAAACAGGAAATCTGGGGCTTCAAGGGACCACCAAATAGAATCTTCTTCTTCCAAGCACATTTTAAGTCATAAAATTTGCTTATAGAATAGGAAACCTTTCTTGGCCTTGTCCGTTGGCTGTTTAACAGTTTATGTTAATATACATACAAAATATCCCAGGTACTGTGTCGACAGTCTATTTCTGAACTTATTCTTAATTAAGTATGTTTGGGCCACATGCAACTAAGAAATCTTTTCCAATTTTATCTTGAACGGTTATTATTGTTCTCATGCATGTTTGCAGAAAAGTTTTAAAATGTGTACAGTGAGCATTTTCAAACTAGCCATTTAGATTCAGTAATTATTAGCACCCTGCCATATTGTTTTAGAGCTCTTCACATATACCTATGCATGAATTTCTATTTTTGTTTAAATTAGTTTACCCTGTACATCATGACACTTCACTACTATTTCTGCCTGAAACTCTAAAACTAAAAAGCATAAGTCTACATAAACAATTCTTTATGTCATCAAATAACTGGCCCATATTCCCCAATTTGTCTCAAATTATATTTTATAGATTATTTTCAAATCATGAGGGCTGGGAGATTATGCTTTATTCCTGGGTCTCTGTCTCTTTTACTCCACTCCAATACTTTCAATAAGAGCTCTCTCTCTCTCTCTCTCTCTCTCTCTCTCTCTCTCTCTCTCTCTCTGTCTCCCTCCCTCTATCACTTTCTCTGTCTCTCTGTCTTCTCAGTCTCTCTCTCTCTATCTCTCTCTTCCTCTTTCTCTGTCTCTGTGTGTGTGTGTGTCTCTGTGTGTTCTGGCATGTGTGCTCACCTGTGCGCTGTGTAGGAGCACACACACACACAGAGGCCAGAAGATGTCATGTGTCATGTTGCATTCTTCTCTGCCTTATTTCCTCAAGCATGACCTCTCACCAAGCCCAGAGCTATGGTAGCAACCATCAATCTCCCTGTCTTCCTCTCTGTCCCTAAACTTGGGTCACAGACACACACATATATGTTCCCCATAGATGCATACACTTGAGCTCAGGTCTTCATGCTCAAATAGAAAATACTCATTCCCTTTAAACTATCTCTCAAACCCTCACAGGAAGATTTGAGTTTTTAGTAACTGGCTTTTGGAAAAGTCCAGATCAAAATGGCTTCCAATACATCAACATTTGGAAGGATGTCATTTAGCTTTCTTTCTTTCTTTCCTTCTTTCTTTTTTTCTTTTTATTTTTTTTGATAGCCTGTTTTTTCTCTAATCTAAAAGTAAAGACCAGAAACTTAAGTAAATTCAGGCTAAATGTGTTCAGTTTTCAAAACAAAAATACCTCATAGGTAACGATGAGTGTTCCATACTCTAAGAAAACTTCATGTAGGGTTGCTGTGTGGTTGGTGGTGCTAAAACTAATCTTTCTTACAGGGCTGAAATTTTCTCTTCAAGATTAACAATTAGTTTCATTTTAAGCACCTAGCAGAGCTGCCTTTAGGGCAGTCTCCTGTGTACCAGGCCTGGGGAAGCATTTCTAACCCTCTTCCAAGTCCTGAAGGAGAAAAGTAACTCCTGCTCATATAAAGATGAGAAACAGGCTCCAGGACATGGAGACACTTTGTCCAAAAAGAAAACCTACTTCCCTATTAAATATTTTCCAAACTGATGAGGAGGTATGAAACGGAGAAGGAACTATACTTAGGTTTTTCAACCTCTGTTCCCGATAATAATGCCTTCCCATACACACAAAATGAATAGTTGTGTCTTTATGGCTTTTTTCAAACTCTTATTTCAGCATTTTCTACACCATGTTGCTCATTCCCAAACAATCTTAAATACAAAACTGATGAATGAGAGAACTAAAGCCTAATTTATTCTTATAGTTATTAGTGATACATCTTAATTTGAGACAAGTTTTCCCACTGGATTTGGTGGAAAGAAAGTTGGGATGAGAGGCAGTTGTACCTTCTGCCTTATGTCGGATTTTAATGGCAGTGAACATGTTCATCACTACTGGTGTCTAAGCATGCTTGGTTTCCATCCATCTTCAGCAAAAGGAATGCACTCACCATCTCAGATACTTTGGTTTTATGTTCCCTTTGCCTGGATTTCTTGTCAGGGGAGCCATCATGTGAGCCGCAGCCTTTGAGCTGGAACTCTCTGGCTCTGACAGATACACAGGGTAGAAGAAAAAGAAATTATTGTCTGAAAAACAAAAAGGATAATGACTACCTATGGAGATTAATGTTTCTTTTATATTTAATCAAGAGCCTTCTCCTTGGGTATAGAATAGTCTATGCTTGCTATCTATCGACTCTGTCTCATGCTTGATTTCCTACATTTGACTCCTGAAGCATCCTATCAGCATCCCTTTAAAATTGTCTAGTCCTGAGGCTGAGGAGTTAACTCAGTGCATAAAGTTCTTGCTAAGCAAGTCTGAGGACCTACATTTCAGAGAGTCCCTGGAAACCTGCCTGCCAGCTAGCCTGCTTTATTCAATACCTAATGACAAGAAACCCCATTTCAAAGCAGGTAGAAGGCAAGAACAAACTCCTAATCTGATCCCCTGACCTCTGTATGCATGTTCACACACACACACACACACACACTAGAGTAGCAAGGGCTGTTGAGAAAATTGCTCAGCACTTACATTGTCTGATTTTTCTATAACACTTCATCACTTTATGTTCTCTCTCTCTCTCTCTCTCTCTCTCTCTCTCTCTCTCTCTCTCTCTCTCTCTCCTTGCTTGGTGTCCCATCATTCTTCACTTCCCTGACCTTTTCCCCACTTATCTGACCACTCTTTCTACTTCCTTTGGCATTAAGAAGATGCTAATGTCCCCTGGGGTCATATTCTTGGCTAGCATTGTAGTTGGCATGCTCTTCAGAAATGACCTCATCACTGCTGTGGGTTCAGCCACTGCTGATATTTGGATAAGTCTCCATTTGACCTTGGGGATCCAAATCCCCACAGTTCTCCAGTGGACTACAAACTGGAGTGCATAATTTTCATTGTACATCTCCACTGTGTGTCCCCAAGGAAAATTTTCTTCCTCTATTTCCCCAACCTGTTCTTTCCCTTTCCTTTATTCCACATTCCCTTGAACAGACCACCTCTCTCCACTTCCCCAAGTGGGAAATGTAGGTTTTGGAGATAAAAGAACCCTTTTTTCTTGATGCTGCTTATATCAAAGCAACAGGAATATAAACTAAAATGGAACCCATAAAGACATCATGTGCCCTGAGCCTTCACTGCAGCAAGTGATCACCTGAGCCTAGAACAGCATAATATACACATTGCAGCCACGTTCAGTGCTCTGTGGTAAATTGTTTAGTTGCAACCCTTTCCATGTTGCTAGTAGATCCTCTCTTCATTAGCTGGTTAGTCATTCACTTCAGGTGGTAATTTTATGTCTTGCATGAAACAGAAGTATTTCATGGGGGAGGAAGGTGAGAGAAAAAAATAACTTGATTGTGGAGTCAGTTAAAACTAGGCAAAAAAATTTACATGTGTGTCAAACACTCAAAATTTTATATACTGAATAGAGTAGTCAGTCCCCTACCTGAATAATTTATTTTTTAAGCTCTTTAAGAAAGAAATATAAGAAAGTAAAAATATACTAATCAGAAACTCTGTAGTTGCATGCCCTGAGCTTAGTGGAAGAGATGTCTTGTTAAAATTATTGCTGCCATAGATTTGGGGTTTGGTGGGATTTAACCCAACTAGTGCTCATACGTGCATTTAGTATTTTATTGTGTGAGTTTTTTCACACAATAAACAGGTATCTGATTTCTTTCGGGTTCTCTCTCTCTCTCTCTCTCTCTCTCTCTCTCTCTCTCTCTCTCTCTCTCTCTCTCTCCTGGGATTAATCATTTGAAGAAATGAAGAAGTCTAGGATTTCTTGTTAACAGTCCAAGTTGTTTGACTAAAATGCAAAGAAAAGAAAAGCAACCCAAGCCAAAGAGTCTGAAAGACAAAATGTCCCCAACGTTAAAAATGACATTTGAGAACTGTCCAGAACAATGCTTCCAAAGTCTAAGCATAGGCTGAGAGGGGGAGTATTTTTCACAAAGACAAGATGAATGTCTCCAGTGGAGATAGAATACCCTATCATCCTTTTGTACTTACGTTCCAGGTAAATTATTGACAACATAACTAGGTCTATAATAGCCAAGCCTTCCCATGCTCCCTGCCAAACCATACTGTCACAAGGAAGGAAAAATTAACTTATTCTAATGGCCAAAATATTTTACTCTAGGAAAATAAAACAATCTACCAAACAACAAGAAAGTAACAAGAGGCTTTTCCAGCAGTTTGGATTCCTTATGTCAACCTGAGTCCTGATTCCAGTACCTAGCACAGTGCTTCTCAACCTTCCCAATGTTGCAACCTTTTAACACAGCTCCTCTCATGGTGGTGACTTAATCATAAAATTATTTTGTTGCTACTTAATAACTGTAATTTTGCTACTGCTTTGAATCATAACACAAATATCTGATGTGCAGAATATCTGATATTCAGCTCCAAAGCTATTGAGAGCCACAGTTGAGAACCGCTGCCTAGCACAAAGAGAAACTGCCCATTGGAAAGGACATGGCTGTTCTGAGATAGAGGAAATGAATTAGAATCTCTTCCCTAACACAGCAGTAGGTGCTGAGTCCGCGAACCATCCAAGCCTCTCCCAGCCACATGGTAGGGTGGAATTTTCCAGCCACTTAAGTTAGCTGTGACCAGTGAAATCTGAACTCATATTTCTAGCTGAGTTGTTTCTGAATGGCACATCTAAGAGGGTACTTTCCTTTTGCTGTGGTGAGAGTCAGTGCTACAGTGACAGTCGCTGTGTCAGCCTAGACCCAGTAAAGAACAAGCTTTCCACTCAAATAGAGTGACGGGAATTTAAATTGTTATTATCTGATGTGCCTAAGATCTGGGCATTGTTTGCTATTGTCACATGATCTGGGCTGTACTGATGGATACAGGTTCTTTCTTTAGATTATTAAACATATACTTACTTTAATATCTTGGTTCTTGTTTCAGAAATGGAGATAGGTGTAAAAATAGCTACTGTCATCCAAGGATCTAAAATTAGCACCTAACCAGTAAATCTTCTTAAGAATGGACATTCTTAGCCTTGACAGGTCTCCATTACCAGGAATGGAGGACTCTCGTCTTAGGAACTTCAGCATATGTTTCCTTTGAGAGCTCTGGCTTCATGCTGAAAAGAGCAGCCTCACAGCTAACAAAACCCTCCAATAAACTTTCCCATCAGACTTTCACTGAGAGGTAGAGTCTGGCTGGAGCAATGGCTCTGAGGGTAAAGGCACTTATCACAAGAGCCTGGTGGCCTGAGTTCCATCCCAGGGAGTCACATAAAGATGAAAAGAGAGAGTCAACTCCACCAGGTTGCTCTCTAGCCTCTACATTGACATGTACCCTCCTCCAACACACACCATATTCACACACACACTGATAATAAATATATAATTTTTAAAAGTAAAATCTACTTACTTACACATTGGCTAACAAAATTAGAGATAAAACAAAGGTTTTTTTGTTTTGTTTTGTTTTAATTTGAAGGAGGTCAGACCTAAGAGTATTACACCTTTGACTGCCTGCCCAGGAGTTGGTTGAGCAGTAGAATATTCCAAAATATTTTTCTCCCATTCTCCAGATCAGAGAGGCCATCCCTTTACCTGGCAGAGCTATGCAACTCAGGTGCCAGCCAGGCAGTGTAAGCCTGCCTCAATGAACCAGCAAGCACCTCTCTCCACTGGGTTGCCTTCCTGTGTTGTGTATGAAGGTCTGTGAGCCTCAGAAAACTGCAGATGTCAAACTTATATTTTTCCCCCAAAAGCAGTTCCTGAATAGTCCTCTCCTATGATGACCATCAGGTTAAACTTTCAGAAACCTCCACCTGAGACTCCTCCCCCTCCTCCCAAACAGTTTCTCTTACAGAAGCCTTAGGACACCCACTCTCTGGGCCAAGTCCTAAAAGGAAACAGACCAAGCCTGTTCTTTCTTTCCTTGAAATTTCTAACATCTTTACTTGGATCCTTAATCATTAGCTCTTCTCTGGACTCTGATTTCTGGATCCCTTACTGCTTTTCAGACCTATAGTTTTCATTACCACTCTTAAAATATGGATGATAGAGGTATTTTGTCAAATAATATGTAATTATATTGGTAGCATAAATCCCATCTATTGTGATAATGGCTAGCTCTTGAATGTCTATCAAAGTTTCTAGCTCATTATACAGGCTCAATAAGTACTTTTTTAAACAATACACAAATGTCAATAATGTTCTTTATCAGCTTAGCTGAGACCACATCTTTCTATTGTGATTACAGACCTTTTCTGTTTCATCCATTTCTCCTTGCCACTTCCTATCTTGTGTGTGACCACAGGAAAGCATCTAACTGTACCCCACATCTTATCAAAGCAGAAAGTTCAAAATGCCCATCTATCTCTCAGTGTCATTGATAAACACTCCAGAAAAACACTCCAGGATGCTGCTTCATTGTTTCCATCCATGCTGTGGAGCCTCCAGAATTATTTCAGAGTATACCACCTCCCAGAAGGTGGAGGTCTTCCCTTGATGCAAAACTATCCATGGTTTCTGCTGCCTGCTTCCTCCAGATCCCTTTCAGTTCACATCCCTACCGTCCACCTGTTCTCTGGTCACACTGCTCTCTTGTGGCTCCTGGAAAGGCTGGGTTTCTGTATGTCTTGAGACATTTTCTTCCTGCATGTGAAAGTTCACCTACCTCTCCCTTTTGGTGGTCCTAATTTGGTACCCTTGGGTTCCTGTGCACTCAAGCATTGAATCCTCTGCAGCAGCATCACATCCCATATTAGGACAGGACATTATTTAGTTTTCCTGGTATCATACCCCCTTCTTTTAGAGAATTAATCATAATTGTTAACTATGAAGTGATTTATTTTCAGCACTCAGGTCCATAGAGGAAGAAAACTTATTTATTTTGATAATTTTTCCCAACGGCTAAAAGGACAGTAGATGCATAGTAAATACTCAAGGACACTGCCTTGAAAGAATACATTCTCATCTTTCTCCTTCACTACATTTACAGGTTTCCTGGTGACAGACATTATTTTGTTTTAATTTTTAAAAGTTTATTTACTTTATGCGTATGAGTGTTGTACCTGTGTGTGTATATATGTATATATACATATATATACTGTCACACTCATACATATACACATATCACACACACAAACACACATGCACGCATGCACACACGCACGTGAGTATGTGCCTGTGCCAATGAAAGTCAGAGAAGGTGCTGGATCACTTGGAACTTCAGCAACTGATGATTGTGAGCTGTCATCTGAATAGTGAGAATTGAACCATGAGCCTTTTCAAGAATAGTCAGTGCTTTTAAGGGCTCATCTATATTTCCAGGCCCCCACTAGCCCTTCAGGTTTTAGTAAGAGTCTATCATGAGGCAGCTAATCAACAATAGTGCAAATAGAGACAAGATAAGGAGGCAGAAAGACCAAGGGGGTGTAATTAGTAAAGTGCTTTGTTCTTTGCAGCACCTCATTCGGGACAATAAAGTACAAGATCTCCATAACCATTGTTAATGTTTTAAAATTTTCTTTTCAAACAAGAAGCAAGAAATTGAACTATGGTTTGGATTGAACATTTAACTTATGTCTGCAGAGAGTCATGAGCACGCAAAAGGACAGAGAGGATGAATTAATTTCTGAGAGCCTCTAAGGAATGTTCTGTGGGGGTAGGAGGACATGAAGTGAAATTTTAAATAGATATGGAATGGAGACGTAGTTTCCTGGTTATGTAAGTAGAAAACTGAAATATCTCCAGAACATTCTCCTTTCCTTTAATGCACCACTTTGCCAACAGGCCTCAATTTCTTTGAATAAACATGTGTATATGTTCACCATGATATTTGTGAGTAGATAGAGACATTACCACTCTTAATGTACTATGTGATCCAACTGATATATATATATATATATACATATATTAGCAGATGTAATATTAGATAGTTTAATACTTATGCATTCACTTATTTATTCATTCAAAACATATACTGTAAATGTCTTCTGTTAATTAGGCTTAATTCTTCTTGCTTTTATATATGCCAGTGAGCAAATAAATAAATGCTACATTCTATTGGAATTCTATTGAATCTATTGGAGCAATGAAAATAGTTTCTTGGATAGCATAGCCACCACGATGGAATAAGAAAGATCTAAAACATGTTCTACAGTGGGGGGAATTGTACATTTCTAGTAGTGTTGCAGTGGTTATGCAGATTTTATTGACATGCAGAGATTGTGCAAAGGTACACAGAAATGTTTCCTGTGAGCACTGCAGGGGAAGATGTTGCTATACTGAGAACCAAAATCACTGAGGTAAGAGTGCAGCTAGCATTTGTGGGAAAGTCAGAAATCTCTTGGAAGAGAATGATGGTGGAGGAAGTATATCAAGAGCAGCGGATGTAGTCAGCCACTAAGGAGAGCAGATGACATAACATATAAGTGGATCTTATGCATAGCTACTGTGCATGTTGCATCACACACACCTGGATATGTTTTCTCATAAATGAACATTTAGTTATATATGTGCATTTTTAGTATCTTCATGTCTATTATATTGTTTTTCAAAAAAATGGTTATCTATTTTTTGTTTATTATGGGAGAGTTCAGTATGCTTGTGGGGATCAGAAGACAACTTGTGGAGGTCAGTTCCTTCCTTCTACTGTGTGGGTCCTAGGACTAACTTGTCACTCAGTGGCAGGCATCCTCACTCACTGAACCATTTTGTGGGTCCCACATGAGTATTATTACATACACATGCTATAAACTACTACTAGATATAAATAGGTAATATTCGTGTAACCATTTTATTTAATTGTGTCTATATCTGATATTCACATATGTGTCTATATGTTCACATGTCTATTATGCAACTGAATGAATGTGGACCTTTATGAACTATAGATGTGGCATTTCAAATGCATGTGTATATATTTTCATATTACATGAATATACATGCTGTCATCTCACAAACATGCATATCTATCTTTGCATTACTTCAGGTGATCAAAAAGACTCACAGATCTGTAATGAGCTCTTTACTGATACCTAACAGGAGACAAGTACCCACATCATTTGTCTTGGTCACTCCTTGTCTGTGATCTGTGGTAAACTCCATCTAATGCAGGATGCATTGGTGCTGAAGTTATAAAGAAACCATACAAATTTTTAGGATGATTAGGGCTCATGAGACAAGAAAATGCCAAATTATGACCATCTGAGGCTGTAGAATATACAAGAGTTCTCAGATAGTGGTGACCACTGGCCTGGACTCAGCACTCACATACCTTGGGAGCTAGAAATGCTAGTCTATTCTTTATGACTTGGATAAAAGAATTTCTTTTCTTTCTTGGATGTTGTTTTATTTCTTCATCTGGTTGTACTCAGATAAATCACTGATCCATTTGGATTTTAATTTGTGATTTTATTCATACAAAGTTTTGTGTGCATGATGAGATACAAGGTGTGTTTTTTTTTCTTTTTCATTTTCTATACTTTCCAAAGTTGTAAACTCTAAGACCAAGTTAATTAAAGTCAATGAAGAATGTATTTTTATTAAACTTTTTTCTATTGATTTTTCCTGCTCATACAAATAGTACAGAGTTAGTTCTCAAAATCAAAAACACTGTAGAGCAAAGAAAAGGAATAATCAGCCTCCCAAGATGATTTGCCAACTCAAAGATAGATTTCAACAGTGGGAGGATGTCAGAGATGACTGAAGAGGAAGGATGGTAAGAATCTGGGTCAGCTAAGGATAGGCAGATCCAGCTATGTGCCAGCTACAAACTCCCAGGTACATTCAGTTATAAGCACTGGGTAGGCTCCTTCACATTTCGAACACTGAGGTTGGGCAATGCAGCTGCCTCTCCCACTTTTTCCTCCCACTATTTTATCCCACTCTCTTCTCTTATTCTCTCCCTGGCAGAGGGGTATAACTTCTCACAGAATCATAAAGTGGAATCATTTGGAGGCTTGGTGTCTCTGATGGCCTCCTCAAACCTAAGGTCAGCAACAACAGCTCTTGTTCCAAACCCATCACATGATTTATTGCCTATGGCAGTCATGCCAGCAGAGTTGAGTTGTTTTGAAAGAGACCACATGGCTTATGTAGGCTAAAATAGTTACTCTCTGCCTTTTGTAAGAGGTGTCAACCTTCTTTCTAACTCACTGGATAAAACCTGTGACCTTGGACTGGTGTTTGTTACCTTCAAGGTAATGATAGCAAGTTGACTTCCCACTTGAACACCTGTACCTCTTCTGTACACTGCTCATTTTAGGGTTTGGTGTCCTTTAAACATCTACTGGTAGACCGATCCGTGCCCATGGACTCTCCTGTAAGTATCACTAGATTTCCTTTGGGAAATTGCTCCTTTCACCCCATCTTTTGACTTCTAGAAAAGGCTAACTCCTCCCCTACCCAATCCTTCTCCCAGTCATTCCCAGTGAAGAATATGTGACAAGCTAAGGTAATGGGCACACAGTCTCTTGGAGTTCAAAGCAGGACCAAAAAAAGCAACATTTGTTCTGATGTTTTCTTGGAAATGAGAAAGTCTTTTACCCACCAGGTTCTTAGATCTATTAACTGTAACTTATTGCTGTAAAAGATTATCTTGAGGATGAAGCCAATACAAGAGACACCGACACAGAGGAAAAAGAAAAGAATTCCTGTCCTTATGGGATACTATTAGCTATCTGGTTCAAGATGAGCTATTTCTACACTTTCCCTTTAAATAAGTCAGCAAGACCCCTTTGTGTGACTTATAATAGTTGGAGCAGATTTCAGTCCCTTAAGATGGAGACACCACTGTATGCCTCTTCCTGGCCCCTTCCTTCCTCGCACCATTGTTCTGTCTCCTCTTTCTCTCTACCTTCTTTCTGCTTCTCTCTGACCACATCTTGCCAAGAGACTTCATCACAAATCTTTGTGCCATCCATGATCAGGAGACCTTCTGTACCATTTGAGCTTTAGTCTGTGAAATGGATGGCTAAAACAACAACTTGGCCATATTTCATCCAATTTTGAAAGTGCCATCTCAAAGGTCTCTTCTCAATGGAACTTATTCCCAGGCAATAATAAGATACAGTCTCTTTCAATTTATGTTTCATAAGTTATTTCTACCTTTCTTATTATCTGTGGTTACATATTATACTACGCCCATTACAATATGTATGAAATTAGTACTTGATGTAGAAAGACAGACTGCTATAATTATTGTCCTGGAGATGGGGAGATTGGAAAGTGTTCAGACTATAGCATCTGTCCATTTGACTTTATAAAATTTATCCTAACTTTTTTAATTTTAAAATTGTAGAAATGTTACAAGAACAATACAAAGAGCTCTTACATCCTCTTTATACAGATTTTTCAAATGTCAATCTCTGACTATATTGGTATCTACCTCTCCAAGATACACACACACACACACAGACACACACACACACACACACATAAGAATTCCTGGCATTCGGTGGAGGGGTCACCAGGCCCAAGCCCCTATATCCGAGTCAAGGAAGGAAAGTTGAGCGTCCATCGGTTCTGGTTCCGCTTCCGGGACCGGATGCTGTCTACAGAGCGAGTTTGAGCACACTCTGTAGCAGGCACAGATAAAGTCTGCCTGTCACGTTCCCCCCAGGCCCAGCTGCTGCTGAGGAAATTTGCACAGCTACCCACGTCTGCCTCCAACTGAGTGAACAGATAACGACTGGGTTCCCTGAAGGACAGATTTAGACCCTGCCCAGAGAGGTGGCAGGAGGCACACAAGCCCAAGTGCCACAACTGACCATGAGCCACCTAATCATGAACCACTGCAGCCATGGGCAAACGTCAGTGCAAAAACTTACATAATGATACAAAGAACAACAAGGTAAGCCCAGAAGAAAGTGGCAATCTTACAAATATAAGACCTGAACTGAGCAATGAAGAGGAAACAGAAGGAAGCAACACCAAAAATTCCTTTCTGATGATCATCAAAGCTCTCAAAGAAGACATGAAAAATAGCCTTAAAGAAATAGAAGAAAATACAAACAAAAAATTGGAAGAGATGAAAAAATTTATGAAAGAAACATGCCAGGAACTAAGAGCTGAAATAGAAGCAATAAAAAAGGCACAAAATGAGGCAAAGATGGAAATAGAAAACCTGAAGAAAAAAGCTGGAACCACAGATATAAGCATAACAAACAGAGTTCAAGAGATGGAAGATAGAATCTCTGAAGTGGAAGACTCAGTAGCTCAAATAGATATATCAGTCAAAGAAAATAGTAAAACTAAAAAAGCTATAACTCAAAATGCTCAGGAAATCTGGGACACCATGAAAAGACCTAATTTGAGAATAATAGGAATAGAAGAAGGAGAAGAATACCAGTTCAAAGGCACAGATAATGTTTTCAATAAAAACATAGAAGAAAACTTCCCTAACCTGAAAAAGGAAATGCCTATAAAGATACAAGAACCTTACAGAACACCAAATAGATATGACTCCCCAAAAAAGTCAGCGCGCCACATTATAATCAAGCCACAAAACATACAGAATAAAGAAAAAATTTTAAGAGCTGCAAAAGAAAAGGGTCAACTTACCTATAAAGGCAGACCCATCAGAATAATGCCTGACTATAAAATGGAAACAATGAAAGCTAGAAGGGCTTGGCCAGAAGTTATACAGATGCTAAAACAGCATGGCTGTCAAACTAGAATACTATACACTTCAAAATTATCAATCACCATAGATGGAGTAAACAAGATATTTCAGGAAAAGGCAGACTGAAAGAATATCTATCTACCAATCCAGCACTACAGAGAGGGAAAACTCCAACCTAAGGACCCCAGATACACCCACGAAATCACAAACAATAATTCCACAGAAGAATACCCCAGAGAAAGGAAATACAAACAAGTAACCACAAAAAATGGCAGAAAATATCAATCAATGGTCACTAATTTCCCTTAATATCAATGGTCTCAACTCTCCTATAAAACGTCACACACTAACAAGATGGATACAAGAGAAGCCATCCTTCTGTTGCCTACAAGAAACACACCTCAACTGCAAAGGCAGACACAGGCTTAGAATAAAGGGTTGGGAAAAGATTTTCCAGTCAAATGGTCCTAAGAAACAAGCTGGGGTTGCAATCCTAATATCTAACAAAGTACACTTTAAGCTAAAAGCAATTAAAAGGGACCACTACTTATTCATCACAGGAAAAATTGGTCAAGAGGAGATTTCAATCTTGAATATTTATGTCCCTAATATAAGAGCATCTACTTATGTAAAAGAAACACTGCTAAAGCTCAAATCCCACATCAATTCTTATGCCCTAATAGTGAGAGACTTCAATACTCCACTTTCAACCCTGGATAGATCAAACAGACAGAGTCTCAACAGAGAAATAAAGAGTCTAAAAGAGATTATGATGTAAATGGATTTAATAGATATCTACAGAAGCTTCCACCCAAATGCAAAGGAATATACAAATTTCTCAGCTCCTCATGGAACATTCTCCAAAATTGACCACATAATTGGTCATAAAGCAAATATCAACAGATACAAAAAAGTGGAAATAATCCCTTGTAACATGCAGGACCACAAGGGCCTAAAGTTAGAGTTCAACAACATCAAAACCCAAAGAAAGCCTACCAACTCATGGAAACTACACATCACTCAGCTGAACCATCTCTGAGTCAAGGAAGAAATTAAGAAAGAAATCAAAGTCTTCCTAGAATTTAATGAAATTGAATCCACAACGTATCCAAACTTGTGGGACACAATGAAAGCAGTCTTAAGAGGAAAATTCATAGTGCTAGATGCCTATATGAAAAACCTAGAGAAATCCCACACTAGAGACCTAACAGCTCAGCTGAAAGCCTTAGAACAATTAGAAGTGAACTCACCTAGAAGGAGTAGACGGCAGGAAATAATCAAACTTAGAGCTGAAAATCAATACAATTGAAACAAAAAGACCAATACAAAGAATCAAGGAATCTAAGAGTTGGTTCTTTGCGAAAGTCAACAAGACAGATAAGCCCTTGGCCAAACTAATCAAAAAACAGAGAGAGTGTTCAAATCAACAAAATCAGAAATGAAAAGGGGGACATAACAACAGATCCTAAGGAAATACAGAGAATTATCAGATCATATTTTGAAAATCTGTATTCCACAAAAATGGAAAACCTAGAAGAAATGGACAGCTTTCTGGACAGGTACCATCTACCAAAATTAAATGAAGATCAGATTAATTACCTAAACAGGCCTATAACCCTTAAGGTAATTGAAGCTGTCATTAAAAACCTCCCCAAAAATAAAAGCCCTGGCACAGATGGTTTCAGTGCCGAATTCTACCAGACATTCAAAGAAGAATTACTACCGTTACTCCTCAAACTATTTCACACAGTAGAAACTGAAGGAATATTGCCAAAGTCCTTTTATGAGACCACAATCACCCTAAAACCCAAGCCACTCAAAGACACAACAAAGAAGGAGAATTACAGACCAATTTCCCTCATGAATATTGATGCGAAAATTCTCAACAAAATTTTGGCAAACCGTATACAACAACATATAAAAGATATCATCCACCATGACCAAGTAGGCTTCATCCCAGAAATGCAGGGCTGGTTTAACATACGAAAAACTATAAATGTTATCCATCATATAAACAAACTAAAGGAAAAAAACCACATGATCATATCCTGAGATGCTGAAAAAGCCTTTGACAAAATCCAACACTCCTTTATGATTAAAGCCCTGGAGAGATCAGGAATATAGGGAGAATACCTAAATATAATGAAGGCGATTTACAAGAAGCTGACAGCCAGTATCAAACTTAATGGAGAAAACCTCAAAGCAATCCCACTAAAGTCAGGAACTAGACAAGGATGTCCTCTCTCCCCTTATCTATTCAATATAGTTCTCGAAGTTTTAGCTAAAGCAATAAGGGAACGAAAAGAGATTAAGGGCATACAAATTGGAAAAGAAGAAGTGAAGCTATCTCTATTTGCAGATGATATGATTGTATACATAAGTGTCCCACAAAATTCTTCCAAGGAACTGCTACAGCTGATAAACACCTTCAGCAATGTAGCAGGATACAAGATTAACTCAAAGAAATCAGTAGCCCTTCTATACACTAAAGATAGAAGAGCTGAAATAGAAATAAGGGAAACATTACCCATCATATTAGCTACAAATAGTATTAAATACCTTGGAGTAACTATAACCAAAGAAGTAACAGACCTGTTTGACAAAAATTTTAAATCACTGAAGAAAGAAATTGAAGAGGATATCAGAAAATGGAAAGCTCTCCCATGTTCCTGGATTGGTAGGATCAACATAGTAAAAATGGCAATTCTACCAAAGGCAATCTATAGATTCAATGCACTGCCTATCAAAATCCCAACACAATATTTTTTGGACCTTGAAAGAACAATACTCACATTCATTTGGAATAACAGGAAAGCTAGGATACCAAAACAATTTTACTCAACAAAAGAACCTCAGGAGGTATCACCATCCCTGACTTCAAGCAATACTATAGAGCTACAGTAATAAAAACAGCCTGGTAATGGCATAAAAACAGACTTGTGGAACAATGGAATAGAACTGAGGATCCAGACATTAACCCAAAAACCTATGAACACCTGATCTTTGACAAAGAGGCCCAAAACATTCAATGGAAAAAAAGAAAGTATATTTAACAAATGGTGTTGGCATAGCTGGATGGAAGTGTGTAGAAAAATGCAAATAGATCCGGGCCTGTCACCCTGCACAAAACTCAAATCCAAGTGGATCAAAGACCTCAACTTAAACCCAGCCACTTTGAACTTGATAGAAAAGAAAGTGGGAAATACACTTCTTCAAGTTGGCACAGGCGACCACTTCCTAAATATAACACCAGTGTCACAGGCACTAAGACCAACAATCAATAAGTGGGATCTCCTGAAGCTGGGAAGCTTCTACAAAGCCAAGGACACTGTCAATAGGACAAAACGCCAGCCTACAGAATGTGAAAACATTTTCACCAACCCTACAAGTGATAGAGGACTGATCTCTAAGATATATAAAGAGCTCAAGAATTTAGAGCCCAAAACCCTGAAAAACCCTATCAAAAAATGAGGTACAGATTTAAAAAGGGAATTCTCAGCAGAGGAACTACGAAAGGCTGAAAGGCTCCTGAAAAACTGCTCTTCATCTTTAGCCATCAGAGAAATGCAAATCAAAACAACTTTGAGATACCACCTAACACCTGCTAGATTGGCTAAGATAAAAGGCACAGATGACAGCCTATGTTGGAGAGGATGTGGAGCAAGGGGAACACTCCTACATTGTTGGTGGGAGTGTAAGATTGTTCAGCCACTTTGGAATGCAATATGGAGGTTTCTCAGAAAATTGAGAATCTCCCCAAGGACCCAGCAATACCACTTCTGGGTGTATACCCTAAAGAGGCACATTCACATACCAAAGGTATTAGCTCAACTATGTTCATAGCAGCATTATTTGTAATAGCAAGAACCTGGAAACAACCTAGATGTCCCTCTACTGAAGAATGGATTAATAAACTGTGGTACATCTACACAATGGAATACTACTCAGCAGTAAGAAAAAACAATATCCTAAAATTCGCAGGCAAATGGATGGATTTGGAGAATATCCTCCTGAGCGAGGTATCACAATCTCAGAGAGATAAGCAGGGGATTTACTCACTCACTAGTGGTCTCTAAACAAACAAACAAGAAAAAAAAAAGCCAAACATGCCCAAGCAGCAAACCACAAGCACTGAACAGCTTGGGATCAGAAACACCCTGGACTGACCCTTTGAACCCCACTCCAACTATAGGAATACCAGACTCACTCTTGAGGGAGGGGGGACAAAACTGGATTTGGCCAGGAGTGGAGACTGATCCAAGCATTATTGGGTCAGTAGGACCATAGGACTGTCTGCTCCCTACCCAGGAAAGGGATGGGGAGTTGCAGAAAAGAAAAATGTCAAGATGTGGTGGGAGGGGGAAGGGACCTTGAATAAGGATATACCTATTTAATTGTTGCTTTCTTATCAACATCCCTTTTTTTCTGGATGGATTGAATTTGGCATCATATACTGTACAACAGCCCTCATGTCTGTTGAGCTACTCAATCTTTCATAATCTTCCTTGACCTTGACCATGGAAGCTTGCAGCTTTTTCTCTATACTCTTGACTTTTCATTGCTGAAAAAACCACACCTGTTAGAAGCAACATAATGAAAAAAAAAAAAAAGGACTTATTTTGGCTTTTGGTTTCAGCCCATAGTAGTAGGGGAGACATGATAGAACAGTTCCATTCATGGTGCTGGTAAGTGGAGGAGGCTCTCAAAATACAGTAGACCAAGAAGCAGAGAATAAAACAGGAAGTGAGCAAGGATAACAAATAGCCAAGGACTGTCCCCTAGTGAACAAATTCTGTCCATTAAGCCCCACTTTATAATAGTTCCATGAATTCTCAGAATGGTTTTACTAGCTGAGGATCATGCTTTCCAAATCTAAAATCTGTGAGGGACATTTCATATTCAAAACTAACATCCCCCAGACTGTATTTATTTCCCATCTTCTTGTGACCAAACCAAACCGATGTGCTCTCACCAGATACATCACTAAAGTAAACATTCATTTATCTCAAAGCAGTCTGTATGCAGTCAGTAATCAAGCATCACCATCTCAGGCCTGCAATGGTGCCAAACCTTGAGTCTCTTCTCAAAGTGTTTTGTGCAGCATTTCTCTGCTGCAGATATCATTACCTTTCTTTCTTTGTGTCTGGTATATATGTTGTATGCAATGCCTAATGTAATCAGTATAATTATTGCACAAATTTTATTTGATATATAACAAAAACCCAGAGCCAGATGTTGGAGAAAAGCTGGAATATCAGAGACAGAGAAACAAACCACAGCCACTTCGCACCCAGTCAACCCCTCAAGCCTGTCTCCAGGAATCCTCCAACTGCAAGTCACTCTGTCCTCTGTCTCAGGAAGGAGGGATATCTGAAAAAGCTGGATAACCTTTTCCTTTCTTCCTCTGCCTGTCTATCTTAACTTCCTCTTCCCACATTCCTAAAGCTAGGATTAAAGGTATGGGTTGCCACTCCCTCACTTTTATGACTTGGCTCTGTGGTTGACTCTCTGATATTCCAGACTAATTTTATTAAATATATATCACCACATGAAATATACCTCAAGAGAGTCACTAGCCACCTCTCATGGCATCCACTAATAATCCTCTTTGGAAGTCATCACCACCATGATAGTTGTGAAATGATTCTATCATCAACATGCACCTACATTTATTAGCTGTTATTTCACCATAGTGAAGGGTTCTCTCTCCCCAAACTTCTTCTCCCTTTTTCTTTCTCTCTTGTCCCTCCTTCTCTGCTCTGTTCTTTCTTTCTTTGGTGTAAATACAAAGATCTCAATTTTAGAGAACAGATAGTAATTTGCTAGAGTCATCATTTGGTTGATATTTAGACCTGCTTATATTTTGCCAAGCAGGAACCTGAGAATCCCTTTAAACTTAAGTAGTGGGATTCAGATGTCACCCAAGGAAGCACAGGTGACCTCAAGAATCCAGACTTGGATGGGGCATGGCCAGAATCATTCAAGAGCCCAGGACCCAGATGCTACCTTTTCTTTTTT